>LUCW03000239.1:30000-60000 GCA_001586965.3 Sphaeroforma sirkka
TATTAGGAAAGAACGTCGGGTGGATGCGGGTAATTGCAATTATATGAAAGTAACCTGTAACGTGTATGACGACTGCCATATTTAACTCGCTGTATTTTCAAACGAGAGCCTGAGACAATGCATCTGTATCAACCATGTCTCGTATGTCAGTGTTCTGTGCTCAACGGTATTTTTCAGTTTTCGCTTCGTAGCAGACAATTTGGAACCAACATGCCTTCTCATTGTGAACATGTTTCACTTGATACAATTAGACAAGACCGTACCTACTGTTTCGCAGAGTTCTTACCGTGTAAGTTTGTTGTTTGCGCAAATTAAGGTAAGTACCCTCAGGTGTGGCACACTTATACATAAATGTGTGCTGGTTTATTTTCGATTGTATTCCGGGAAATATCCTCTCTCACACTCGAAGGCACGACGCTGTAATATCCAGTGGCAATTTTAATCGAAGCAAGATCACGTATTATCGGTGTACAGTGTATCTTATCGCTTACTGGTGACATGTACTTATATATGCTGCACGCCTGCCTGAAATTCTCATCACACATAAATTAACATTGGGTAGAGCCTGCCATTAGTTAGCCTATTAACTTATTCTCGGGCATGCTAGTTAATTTTCCTGAAAATAAGCTAATTATCGCCTGCTAATTTTTGGGCTTTTTGAATAAAGCATGTAACTTTTTTGTCATAGTTTGCTATATTCTCAAGCGTCCGTTTAGGGACCAACGAAGTTTGGGCAAATCAAGTTTGTCTACATGTGTCCGAGTCATGGCATTTATCTCTAATCAAAGCAAGCCTTTTACACCAAGTCAATACTACCTTACAGAAGTCCAAGCATGGTCGACCTGTTAATCTTTGCTCAACCCGTACAATGGTTTATTTCAGGGCCCTGCGAGTCCTGGACAAATCAAGTTTGTCAGACAACTGCTCGGGCGGAATGCGCATCGAATGGCACTGCACACTCTCACGAGGGGACGCGCCGCAGAGATCATCACTTCGGTAGCTGTCTAAGACGTTCTGTGTATATATTTGGCAATTCCGCTCATGTAAAACTTTCGGATAGCCCGTTTGCTTGCTCACGTTGTGTTTAGTGATACGTCTATGATAGTCCTATCGAACCATATTTGATTTTACATATATATTTTCATGGTGTTATGTGGGTTCACTGTCTAATTCAGCCTATCAACTGGCTAGCACATCGAGTAATTTACGTCCTTGAATGAATTTTTTTTTTGGTTTGCGTAAAATTGCCAGGGACCGAGTGTCGTAGGCTATTTAATCGTCTACATCCGCTCATAAACATCACATCAGAACAATTGACCATTTAATTCATTTCAGACGACAGACTACCTCATTAACCCTACGATACAACAATCCAAACCCCAACCCATTCAGAGAACATCCAAGTCGCAACTGGAACGGATGTATAGGAATCATGAGAAGAAACTGGCCGAAAAAGCGCAAGCCATGGAAAGGAGAGATAGGAATATGGGTGTTGATGTCACTTTGGGGTCCCTCAGAGCCAAAGAGATACGATAGAAATACTCACTCAGCCACGAAGTTATAGTAAAAGACTTACAAGTCAAAAGTAGCTTTCCGGCAATTTAATCTAGCGCACAGTACTCATAGCCTTAGTCGTGTTGCGGCCAAAGAAAATATTCATTATAACGCCCATAGGAGCTGGTTTTTGAACGGTCAAAATAAGCAACCTTACCCTTTAGCAGCATTCTTTTAAATGCCGGTGGCATTTTTGTTCGCAAAGTGAGAGGTACCATGATCTTCACCTTGGCGAGATCTATTGAAAGGCTCATATCATCCCAAAATGCATTAGATAATCCCGTTTTGCTCTGGCCGATGCCTAGCTTAAGTACTCTGAGATTGCCAATCCCTCGGACAGTTCGAACAATATCTGGCCAGTCTTGGAAACCATCCACTGCTAACTCGATCAAGACAGGCGAATATACATTCGTATCAAGGACTGCATTGACACTTAGCTCCCTCAGCTCAGGGAGATCAGCGATGACTTCCTTCACAAATTCAGTGCATAGTCTGGAGCCGTGCATTTTGTCCCTCAGTTGAATTCGTAGCGTCTTCAATCCTCGTGGCCAATGGCACTTGTCATACTTGAGCAAAAGCTTATCATTAGGTGTAGCACGTTCGTCATCAGTTTCACTATCTTTCACAGAGAGCCACTCCAATTTGCTTAGTATGCATCCGTACGGTAGATAGAAAATTCCAATATCCAACCTTCGGAGAGAGTTCGAGTAGATCGGGTCTTTAAAGTCCGTAATAAAGAAGCTCTCTAGGCTGGGGAATAATTGCAAATCTATTTCTGTTGCGGAATCCTGAGACCCCCCCCTCAAATTCTTGACCGTCTCACTCCAATTGCCCTCGGGCTCATCGTCAGGGATGACGTCGTATTCAAAATCAGTTAGTGCGGAACAGGCTGATATAGCATCATTGACACGCACGAAATAAACTTTCAATGACCGGAGACTATCGCTGACGAGAGCTTCATCAAGAGTCAATGCGCTTGAAAGTGTTTCTAAATTAGGACACTTGCTAAGAAGATTGTTAATGGTGCCGTGTATACCAACACCGAAGTAGTCCAAATGCCGTAAGCTTTTCGACTGGATTACAGGTAAGCGCCCATCAAACATGTCATAAGCACGAACAGAGAGGTGGGTCAGAGACGCAAGATGTACTGGGAGCGCTGCTAACACTACTGACAAAGATCGAAGGTGAGGCCAACCAATTAAAAGTCTTGCCACGTGTTCTCGGGTGAGTGTTTGATTATTGAACGAATGCCATCGTCGCGTATCTGGTACTGCCAACGCGAGAGCATCCATTGCATCGACGGGTACTCTGCCGAAGTCGAGACCACTTGGCACAGTCCAATCACGCAGCTTTGGATAGCGGCTAACAAACTGAAATATAGGTATTGGGGTGAAAGTATGGGAGTTATCTCGCATATGCATAATCGATCAGCATCCATAACGGTATGGTCGCTTCGTGCAATGTGTGGTAAGCGCGTGCATTCTGTACGATACGTATACGAGAGCTGGAACAAGCAATTGCCCATACAATTCAACGTCAGAAACAGTGACTCACCTCAATCGTTTCGGACAAGTCAATGCCTCTTTTAGCCAATCGCCCGCCATCTATATAGGTCGCTCGAGGTAACGAGGTCCACAACCGCGAGTCGCGCACCAGAGAGTGGAATAATCTGCAGACCAGTCGACACTCCATGAGAGACTCAAGGTCGAGCAGCTTAAACACGTGCAGCATAATCTCTGACGGAATACTCATACCATTCAAGTAGAGGGGCTCTGTGGCGGCAGATCTCCTCAATTGGTCACTTATTTTCTCCGCCGCTAGTTTCTGCATGCGAGGTAGCAGACTCACGATGGTGTCGCAATCATATTCCTCAAGTCGAGACATCGCCTCATCCGCAGCGACTGCATCGAAAACCAGCTCTCGAGTGCGCTTCGTGCTGTCCATGACGAGTGTCGATTTCTGCAGCATAATTTCACAACAGTGTTATCCTAAAATGTATTTTGAGGCATGAATATGTATAATATTCAATTGTGTTTGTACATATATGCTTGGTTTGGTATCCGGCTTGTATGCGTACTGATCTATGCCGACACCATTGCGTTGGGTGTGGTTTCGTGCATGTGCAGGGACTGCTTGTGTAGAATTCTGAGAAGTTAGTCGTTTGTACCACTCTTCAATGTTTCTTCATACGCTCACATGCATTCAGGTTTATTGCAGATCGTCGACTACACATGTTGGCTAAGAACAGTCTGTCTATTCGGACATATTATTCAGTAGGCACACAAATATCGACAACTGTCAAAAGTATGACGTCGTACAATATGTGCTACGCTGATAATACAGAAACAGACGTACATGCCATAGTAAAAGAGATGACTCCAACCCTTGCGCAGGCAGTAGTCACACTGTATAAGGGAACTAAATTACTGAGATTACAAAGGAAAATTTAGTCGGACGGTATGGACCGCAATACGCACACAACACTTACTCTTTATCGATGAGCTGCCTGTCAAAATATTAGGTGTTGAAGACACACCCGTTGGAGACTATCACGCTTATAAGAAAACTTATCACTCTAAAGAGAAGACTCAGTACTACTCGAGTTCTAGTTGATTCCAACAAATAACTTGATTCGTGCAAGTGATGCAATGCACTTTCTCGTAGGTAGTACACAAGAGCAAGCGGTATTGAGCTATCCTTGTGCATGAGTTCCCAACCGCTGTTGTGTTTACACTGATTACGCCAGTAGTAGATGTCCAGCCGCCAGCAAGTTATGTAGGTTGCACACGTAAGTCCTCTTTTGAAGTTTTTTGTTTTGAAAAAGATATGAAATATAATTGATGACTCATATTTAAATATTCTGAAATCATCAAATAAGCTAAATATGTGTAGAGGAGCACAGTTTTTTTGGTCTTGGGTCATAATATACTGAAATCAAACAGCTAAATATATGTATAGTCGTACAATTTTATTTTTGTTTTTGGAATACCAATGGTAAACTATTTAATATATGTCAATATATGTTTTATATGCTGTAAAACCCAGTATTACGTGCAGAGTTCAGGTAGCGCAACGTGCGGTTGCTACGCTATAAGAGGGAATGCAATCGTCATGTCAATTCAATAGCATAGCAGAGAGATGTAGATGGCCAAAGTACAGATTCTCAGGATCGGATGCCAATATTTTTCAAGATGGCTTCGAAGTCGGAAGAACGAGAACGTGTAGGAGGGCTTCCGTAGGAGCAAGCTTTGCACTCCACCAGTGTAGGAGGGCAGCTTTGCCCCTGCCCTCCACGATGCTATGCTACTCCCTCCCAATCTTACTCTTAGTCTTACTTTTATTTTTAGGGGAAAGAACGAGAACGTGTAGATGTAGGTATAGTAGAACTATCTGAGGGGATCGTAGGTCCCGGGGGGGCCGTAAACTACATCTCCCGGGGGGACCGTAAACTACATCCCAGGGACTAATAAACTAGTCACTGGATTGGCTACCAACCAGCTATTTTGCCTCCAGCTCCGGATGCGTGTGTCTTTGTGTTTTCAGCACAACATAGACTTCCTTTCCTCTCGAATTACAATCTCCATAGCAGCTGCCATTCAGTATGTCCCTGAAAATAGCGCACAGCTATTATATATATAAATGATGTACGAATCTACATTCTGCGATTCACGGACTTCTTTTCCTCTGAGATAAAGTTCTACATAGCAGCTCCAACGCAGTATGTCCATGAGAAAGTTAAAATATATATATATATATATATATATATATATATATATATATATAATAACACACACACACACACACACACACACACATCACACAGACACATATATATATATATATATATATATATATATATATATATATATATATATATATATATTTAAATATATAAATGGTTATGTTTTATAATAGATATATATGGATATATATATATATATAAATATACATATATACACATATATATGATTACCTTTATATAGATATATATTATTATATTATATATATATATGCATACACATACATATATAAAAGATATTATTATATATATATATATATATATAATAATATATATATATATATATATATATATATATATATATATATATATATATATATATATCACACACACACACACACATCGCACACGCACACACACACACACACACACACACATACATATATATATATATATATATATATATATATATATATGTGTGTGGTGGTACGACATGTGTGTGTGTTTGTGTTTGTGTTTGTTTGTGTTTGTCTGTGTTTGTGTTTGTGCGTGTCAGCGAACATGTATGTACAAAGAATAGGGGGTGTTTATGTGTGCGTAGGTGTGCGTAAAAGTGTACAACTTCTAAATTCTTGAGTGTGTCAATATAAAATACTTCGAATTTGATGAGGTGCTCCTAAATAGATAATCCTGGTGAAACACTATATACGCCATGTGAAAACATAAGCATATTCCATATATATCGCTCAACTGATCGATCGGGGTTTGCGTACGTACTTAATTCTCCATTTGCCGCTCCATACACAACAGGAAAACATTTGGTTTACATTAGCACATCTTTATAGAGAACTGAGTTACTTTCATTGTCCCAACAACACAGGTGCAGTCCCCGACTGTACATCCATAGCCCCCGCAGATGTCGCATATGTTGATTGTGAACTGTGGCGTTGATTGTTGCTCGTATACATCTCTTATACCATCCAGGCTACGATTGCCCGGTCGTGCATCACCTAACCCCACACTACCATCGCCTTCAATCGCCTACAACAACTACATCATGCGGGGCGAAGGATCTTTCAACAGACTGCGAAAACGCAGGGGTAGCAGTGTGCTGTTTTCAGAGACCTGGTTATGTGGAGTTCAATCCGAAGTGGAAAGGGAATCTGTGTCAAAAAATGGTTGTTTGCAGTTTTCAAGGACATGATGTTTGGCAGCAGTTATGTAGAGTGTAATCCGAGAGGAAAAGAAGTCTGTTCGTTGCCGGCGGCAGCATAGCTTCCACTTTGTGCTCAGTCAACGTACTCGAATGGATGCTTAGGCATGGGCAGAGCTTGCACGTGTGTGGGCATTTGTGTCTCGACTCCTTCGATTTCGTAATTAGTCTACTAGGTTCTTGAATAGTACATGATTTAGGGTTTTAGGTATCAAATATGCTTAAATGTGATGTGATATGCTAATGCATGGTTTCGTTGCGATTGCTAACACTATGGCCGTCGACCAGTACCGCATCAATGTGTGACCGGTAGCATACCACACAAGCTGACCAACCACAAAAAATGAAATATGTATTCCACTATATGAACATACCGAAATGAAAGTATGTAAACCTATAAACACATCGACGCATATGTACAGAAGTGTATGTACTAAGCCTTTTAATCAATTTATACGGTGCCCGTAGGCTGTGCGGCGGCTTTTTTTTCTCTTCCGGTTGATTTTCCTCTTCAGGTTCTTCTTCGCGTTCTTCTTTATACAGACCGCTGTTGCGCCATTATCTGTTTGTGCCTCCACAGTCTCCTCTTGCTTTACGAAACCACGTTCGTTTGTGCACGCACTCTCACTTCCACCACTAGATCTCTCTACACCTGTATTTGTCCCTTGCCCTTTTGTACTACTTGTTTCGTATCCGTCTTCTATCCTTCCCGCAGGTTTCCGCTCAAACACCGCGACAAAAAATCCGTTGGTGAAATCCATTTCTTGTAACACACGAACCACACACTCGGCACCTGAATGTATCGATAAAAGGACCAGGTTAAGTTCCAGCACTTGCGCACAGGATATTCATGAATATCTTTTTATTATTGACAAGAAAAAATACCTACACAATTAGAAGTACTAATCAGTGAGTATGAAGTATGTATATGCACATCCATTGTGTAAGCTGACATGCGTGCATATATATATGTGCATACATACATATATATATATATATATATATATATATATTTACATATATTTACATATATATAAATATATATATATATATATATATATATATATATATATATATATATATATATATATATATATATATATATATATATATATATATATATAATATATATATATATACATACATATACATATGCATATATACATATATATATATATATATACATATATATACATATACATACATATACATACATATACATGCACACACACACACACACACACATATATATATATATATATATATATTATGGACAATAATATAGATACCTCGTTCACGACCAGTGATCAAACCAGGATATCCACGGCGGGGCCATTGCGGAAGTGCAGTTGTCAATCGGAAGTTCTCGTTTGCGGCTAGCACGTTGGCTACAACCACTTCGTTTTCTTGTTCGTGTATGGAGCACGTGGAGTAGCTCACCCGCTTCAACCGAGGGACTGTATGGTGCGTAATATGGTAAAATCGTATGAAGATAGAAATATACGTGTATGCATATTTAGTAGATAAATAGAAATTTGTGTATAGTTATATCCAAACATGCACGGGGTAAGCTGGCGAGCGGTGAAATGCACACCTATGCAAAAATAGTCATTCATATATATACAGAAAGCTATCATGTATCGCATATGTTCAGGTCGGTAGTCGTAGTGACCGCTTTCAGCCACAGCGATGGTGATCGCAAACCGAAATCTGAGAAAAGATCTGGTGACCTTCGGTATATGATATGGGTGAGGCCCGGTTACTTACAAGGCAGCGAATTTAAAGTGACATGTGAGCGTATGCGGTCTCCAATTGATTTTACAGCAAGAGCATGGCCATAATTGATAACATGTTATTATACGATTGTAGTCAATCTAAAATTTTGTTTACTAGCGAGTACTGGAGGGGCAAAGCTAAACAGTATCACAATGCGACAGAAATGATCAAATATAAATTACAGTTAAGGTAGCTGCACCACGTACATAACATATGAATGTAGATCGACCTGCACATTCGCATATAATACTACCTGCATACTTGTTTGTCAAAATCGTGCATCTCGATAGTATATGCAAGTCTGACTTTGAAAGTGTGTCGCTCTTATAGATGCCTCATCATAGCCAGGATATACATATATGAAAAATAAAGGTATCAATGCACACGCAGAAGGCTTTGCGTTCGCACGTGTGTAAACTTTACATACATGTAAAGGCGTGCAGCAACACAGTCTCCTGAAATTGCCTCAGGTTATCCAATCGTTCCTGGTAGTCTTGGCTCATTGTATCGTCATCGCTATCGATCAATTGGTCCAATCGGCTTACTATGCCAGAACCCGAGCACGAGGGGTCCAGGAGGATGTATTCTACCTGCCATGCACATGGGTATGGATGTTAGTACTCAAACTGACGATCTCCCAACAGGCAAACTGACGATCTCACAACAGGCAAACTGACGATCTCCCAGCAGGCGTGAGATGCGTGAGAAATGTGTCACAACGTAGTCTGGTCCTGTGGTACTATACATCAACTAGTAACAAGTGGCAGGATGATGTATTCTACCTGCCATGCACATATGGGTATGGATGTTAGTACTCAAACTGACGATCTCCCAACAGGCAAACTGACAATTTCCCAGCAGGCGTGAGATGTGAGAAATGTGTCACAACGTAGTCTGGTCCTGTGGTACTATACATCAACTAGTAACAAGTGGCAGGATGATGTATTCTACCTGCCATGCACATATGGGTATGGATGTTAGTACTCAAACTGACGATCTCCCAACAGGCAAACTGACAATCTCCCAGCAGACGTGAGATGCGTGAGAAATGTGTCACAACGTAGTCTGGTCCTGTGGTACTATACATCAACTAGTAACAAGTGGCAGGAGGATGTATTCTACCTGCCATACACATATGGGTATAGAATTTAGTACTCAAACTGACGATCTCCCAACAGGCAAACTGACAATCTCCCAGCAGGCGTGAGATGCGTGAGAAATGTGTCACAACGTAGTCTGGTCCTGTGGTATTATACATCAACTGGTAATAAGTGGCTGATTCGACACATGTCCTTGTTTTCAACGATACGATTTTGTGAGGATGATGATTCGTAAGGGCGATGACCAACAGTACAGATAGTCCACTCGGACACCAAAACAGCCGTAGAGAATATTGCCTTCAGTGGCAATTCCGTACGAGCACATGTACATAACGAGTTTGTGCATGTATTGAATGTGTGACTAGATGATATCCAAGTATAGAACACACTCTTCCCTCATGGCTATGTACATAATCCAGAGTGTGTCTAGAGCTTCCCACAGTGCCTGCTGTGTTCGGGGCGACGTGCTCATTTTAGAATCAATCCACTCTCAGTGTGGTTAATTGACACTTGATACATTTACCACAGTATAATTCGATGTATATACTCAAGTGTTCCCTGCATAATCAATCCTCGATTAATGTACGCCGGTCAATTGAAACATATATATAGATGTGTATTGTAAACACCTTCTGATGCCCACACATGACTCTACGCCACTGTGTCATGTAATTTTTAAGTTCGTTTGCCTGAGACCCAGGTGTACTATTTCGTAAAAGTGCAGTACTCTCAAAACAGGAGCCCAGGTAAATACAAAGCCAAGTTGACGAGTGATGATTAACATCCAAGAGTCGATTTATCAATGTAACATTACCAGCTATATAACTGGGTATAGCGTACCCACAGCACAGTATAGTACACTCTAAACGCCACATACCAGTCAGATATCAATGTGCATATACAATATACGTGCGCCACCCCACTGCGAAATACACATGCCACAGTCTCATGATACATCATACAAATTAACCTACTTTATACACACACACACATATATATATATATATATATATATATATACATACATACATACATATATATATATATATTAAAACATAATAACACATATTTGTACAGATATGATAGCATCAACTCCCAACCGCATAGCAAGGTACTTACGTCCGCATACGTAGGATCCAACGGGTCGACATTCAGAAAACTCTGATGTCTAGCTTTAATACATGATGCACCCGCTAATCCTGTCAATTTGACCAGTGTTTTCAACCGCCGTGCGTCTTTGTCGAATGCGAATATGGTGCCTTTGTTGCCCATGATGCTTGCCAGATGGCTTGTTTTATTGCCTGGGCGAATGTGATATAATATTCTATGAGAAGCTATGCCTGAGAATATACGAACGAAAATCAATGTGATATAGATTGTGTATGGCACTTGCCTGTCACCAGTGCAATATACAGAGATGTTCTACCATTGATCGTTCGCTACTCGACCGAGGCTCCAGATAGAGATATAGTGTGAATGGCACATGAACATTTATACTTTTATAAAAACAAAAGAATAGAATGGACTATCACTGCCCAGTAGAACCTCGTGTGGCACACCCGTCGGTAGCATGTGCCCTCGGGATCTGCTTAAGGAGGTTTGGCGAGCATGCAACTCGTCACCGCTTGTTGTGTAAAGTATTCATCCAAAGCGGACTGGGTATCCCTCGACACCCACTACCCTTTGCCCAGTTATATAGCACCAAGCACGTAAATTTGCACACGATACCATACAAATTAATGCATGACCAATGTAAATGGCACGGTTGATATCCCATTTTTTAACCTTCCGGTGGCACGCAAAAGCACTGCACAATGTTTTCCCGTGCAGTACACACGGTGATAGCCGTAGACACCAAATGTGAACTTGTTTTTCTGGCAGGTATATGAGTATTCGACTTGGTCTACTGTGCCACATACGCATACACACTTAGTATAGTACATACACACCTAGCATAGTACATACCCACCTAGTATAGTACATACACACCTAGTATAGTACATACCCACCTAGCATAGTATATACACACCTAGCATTGTACATACACCTCCAATATAGTACATACGCACGTAGTATAGTACATGCGCACGTAGTATAGTACATACACAGTTATACGCACCTAGCATAGTACATATACACCTAGCATTGTACATACACCTCCATTATAGTACATACGCACCCACGCTTGCTCACACACCTCCGTACAATGTAGAACACCCACAGTGTATACCTGAAACAGCACATGCAACAACAGCAATAGACGCCGGAAGAGAAAACGGGACTTAAGTAGGTATGATATGTTGTCAGATAACCTGTAGCGATACGCGCACAACAGCTCTTCACACAAAGAGTCGTTGGCTCGATGATATACACATAACTATAGAACAGTAGGTATAACCCATCATAACCATCCCAGCGGATATGTTGTGACTGTGCGTGAGGATGCGAACTGCTTTCACGGTTGCATGCAGACCCTCTATTCTGTAACATTTGCCGGCGATCCAAGATCAGAACATCGCTGTATGACAAGCATCAACAACAATGAGTCCCTCTGCCACAAATAGAATCAACAACAGACAGCCCTGCACACGCCCCTGCATTACCTGGCGCAGCACAACCGTCAATGACGGTAGAGCCCGGAGGTGGATTGAGAGCTTTGGCGGGCATACAACTCGCCTTGTCTTGCTGAATGATGGTTCCGTTAAGGTACAGTGGATGTGCGTGGAAGTCTGTTTTCGGAGCGAACGCCAACACATCGTCTATGTGCGGGTCTCGGTAGAATTGTCTCGGCCTATACAAAGGGTAGGGGGAATAAAGTAATTAAGTTGGGTAATATCCGTATGCTCGTATGAATAGACTATGAAAATTCCAAACCAAAATGTGCATTTCAGTCGATGCAGTACGCAGATACAAGGAAACTAATGTGAAAGTGAAACCCACATATACGAACACATCTGTAAGCATATTGAACGTGGGTCTTTACACGTACGTGTCAGTATCACATCGGCATCGTGATATGACGTCTGGGTCCCCACACGCATGTTTAAGATACATTCTATGAAAATAACTTCAGTACATACGATATCTCTCCCAGCATGGGGGTGAAATTTTCCCAGTGCTTCCAAAAATTTAACAAGTGATTCTTACTACTTGTTATTGTAACGACTTTCTCGCATCTACCACGATGAATCGACGAAAACTTTGATTTGTATAGTGGAGCACATCTGAAAACGGTTTACTGCCGGCAGCAACGTATTTCATATTGGCGAACAAAGGGAACGCACGCAACGCCGATAGCAAGACGGTACCGGGTCCTACTTTGTACTTCCAATTCAATTCAAACAGAAACATAATTAACTTGCACAACTAGAAAGTCGTACAAACAAGTACATCAATACCTGCCCAAGCGATCACGTACCTGGAAGCGCACGGGTTCGTGTTCATAAGACCATAAGGCGACAGTACAAACAGCTGCATAGTATGGCGATGTAATGCAAGAATATGTCGACATTTCCTTCCTTACCTAAGCTCAGCTGGACTAGTTTCTGACGGAACAAGCACAAAGCCCTCTGTTTGGAACGTCTGCATCGCTTCCTCGACGGACATCCTAATCAGGTTTACGCGCACATATCTCGGCATCAAATCTGCTATTCGCACACTCTCAGGTATGAGTTCTACATTATCTTTTATCCGCCTTTTCACCTTTAACTTGGTTAAACTAGTATTCAACGCACTTTTTTGCCTGACTATAGCCTGCTTATAAACTCCCCCACATCTCAGGCCTTTCTTGCCGAATAAGTGGTCGTATATGATCACTATACCCTGCCACTCGCCTATTCGTGGTTCTTTATTAGGAAACCCAGACATGTGCGCAATCTCTCTGATTGCGTCGCTGTACTTGAGTGACTCGCATACGAGTGCGTAGAGATTCTTCTTCATTTTTGAATCGCTGCCGTTTTGCAAGCAGAGTGATTTGACGGTACCTTCCTTTTTGCTCGCTTGCTCCAACACTTTCGCTGCGAGCGTATATAACATGCTATTTGCGTCATTATTTTTAAAACTCATTATGTGTATCTGTATATGTATGTCAACTGTATATTCGTCTTGTACGTAAGCGTGTGTATATACTGGATGAAGTATGTGCGCTGCAAATCTCCATACGCCTAAATCTATGTTATTACTATTTTATATGACTTTACTCGTTACAGCTATTGGGCTTTCAACCAAATCATAGACCTAAATTAATAGCTACTATTCCAAATTTTCGAGGAGCAGATCGTCTATGTGTTTTCGAGCGCTTTCTTATTTGTATATCACAATATAAATAAGCTTAAGAGAGAAAAACATATATATATATATATATATGTATTTACATCCGTGAGTACACGTGCCAGTTCGACTGGTATCATCCACCAATCAAATCGATAGTATAAGCCGGCTTTCTTCACTTTGCACATATACTTTTGCTTTTTATACTATCCAAATTTGGCGGCATCTCTGACAAGGTCCTTGGCCGTTCTAATTACATATATTTACACTTTCATCCTTCGTGTCACTGACAGCTACAAATTAAATAAAATATATAAATAGCAACAACCGACACAAAAATATATCAGTAGTTTTATAGCCTGATACTTCTGGTAGCTACGAATGTTAGTAGCAATCACCCACACGTAAGTGCTAAGCAGTGTATAACCTGTAGCTTTGATCTGACGTTCGCGTAGGCTGCTCGAGGGCGCCTTCTTATCCACTACATCGCTATAGGCGGTTCTGACTGTTGAGTAAGTCAGTTGGCGTGTTTAGCGCGTGTTCTGATATGGTTCTTAGGTGTTCGTAGGCAAATTGGACTGTAGGTTAAGTGATTGACTGGGGTTTATCGGTGTTGTGATCTGATTGATCTTGGGAAGTTTATATGGGGGGGCTGGACTGTTGAGTATAAATGCACGTCGTTGTGTTTCCCTGATAGGGTGTTCTGAAGCGTATGGTTATTGGGGCTTTAAGGGCAGTCGATACAGTCGAGTAATTTTGTCTGGAGATTGTATGTGTGTGCGCGCGCGTGCGTTTGTGTAGATTGTATGTGTGGGTGTGTGAGTGCGTGGGTGTGTGGGGTGGGTGGGTGGGTGTGGGTGTGTGCTACTACAAGTTTGACCGTAGAGTAAGTTTGTCGTCTACTCTTCGTATATATATATATATATATATATATGTGTGTGTGTGTTTGTGTGTGTGTTTGTATGTGTTTTTAAGTGTGTGTGTATGTGTGTGTGTATTTGTGTGTGTATGTGTGTGTGTGTGTGTGTGTGGGCGTGTGTTTCTAAAACAAGTTTCACCTTTGAGTAAATGGATTATCTGCTCTCCGTTGTGGTTCAATCTGTAAATCTGTGTTTCAAACTGACACTGATGTTCCTGCTTTTAATCGTTTTACTGCCCCCGTGTAAGTGGTAGTTATCAAAATAGGTGCTGCTTTTTGCACCACGGATTATAGTATGCACGAGGTACATATATGTTACTGTGCATCTACCTTCGTATAATCTGTACCATGTACACACCTTGTAGTGTTTGCGGTCTCCATGATACAATATATTCGCGATTGATCTGAAAGCAAAAACTGCTACAGTACGGCGAGCAGTGAAGTTTGTATTGGTAGGCATGCTTCAGCTCTTGTAGATGAAGTGATATTTCACCAATCCACGTGTGTGACCACGCTGTCGGAAGCAATCTCACGCATTAATTCGGTACAGGCGCAGACAGATAGTTGCGCAGATAGAACCATGCGTGCAATCTACATGGCAGTCGTAATGTATATACATTATTTCAGTGTGATTCGCTGTTCTCGATTATTTCAACATCAAGCAGATTATTTAACCAGTAGTTGCAAGCGATGGCGGCAGTAGCTTGCAACAGTTTTCCGATTCTCCTGGAAGGCTCAAATTATCTGCAAACTCTTATTGATTCGCAGTAAGTTGATATATAACAAATCAACGCTAGCCGAGTCAACCCATTCGATACTTAGCCAACAGTGATCATGTTATAAGGCATTTAACGTAGAACGTGATATTTATTTATAGGCTTGTATTGTCACGATCACTTACATGTATGTATTCATGCCACACGAGAAAAAATGTTCACTAGCACACTTGCAAACAAACACTTATTTACAAACAGGGAAGCGCTACACATATATATTCGTGTAAACTATTCTCTTCGTAACACGTTTTTCAGCGGAGAATATCATACACATATCGACGAAAATGGCCAGCACAGAGCGAACCAGAGAGTTTGTGTTCAACGAAGATACGGTTGATGTTGCAATGGCGAGGTTAGAGGCGTTTGATTGCGATACGCTTTTGGCTGTGTACTCACGCCTGCAGACGTTTGTTGCGGAGAGGACTGCACACCAACTGAAACAGAGTGGAGCTAGAGAGCCAATCTGCCTGAATGGTACGAAGATATAACCGGAGATCATGTTCAACATCCTTGAATGGGTAGCCTTTGAGTCGCTTATGGAGTGTCGCCTGGTCTGTAGATCGTTCTACAGCATAGTGACTGACGCACGAACATGGACTACAATCCCTGAGGTCGCATATAAGACAGGAGGTCGACTAGACGAGGCAATTGTTGGTCTACCTGAAACACTTGAGGTATGTGATGGGTTTTGGAATTGATTCAAGGAAAATCTCACACTCGAGAGTATGAAATCACGCGCGAATATATTTCGAAGCCCTGTTTCCTCTTCGTGAACCCTTCGCTCACCCGACACATCGATGTAATCTGCTGAACAAAATGTCACATTACTCAAACTTCACAGAGCAGGTGGCTAAATGCATGCTGTGAACACGATGAATTCATATATGTGATGATTGTTTGTTCTTCGTATAGAGCATTCACTTATATGCAACTTCTATTGTTTTGCATACCAGGTATTTTGTCGCTATCCCAAACTTCGTACGTGGACTATACCGACGACGCTCAATTTTAGATCCGTTTCCAGTGTCGACATAGATGCTATTGCGATGGCTACACCAGAACTCAAAAACATCGAGGTAGGTTTCGACATACGACTGCGCACAAGGGCATATGGTTCACTTTTTGATTTGCCTCTAATCCAGTCGGCCAGCTTACAATATCTGGACTACTGGATGGGTTCGATAGAAGGTGCCGTGAACGAGCTAGCTACTCGTGAGATGTCCCAATTTAAAAACTCTTGGATTGCATGGCGAACGCATTGACGATAAACCGCTCGTTAAGAATAGTCTTCGATCGCTAAGATTATGCTCAGTGCATGCAACGGATGCGTTCAAGAACTGTCCTGCGCTGACCGATTTGCAATATATTGTTATTGGTGAAGGCTCAGAGCGCGCACGTGTTTGGAGTGATACTATCAAGCATATTCAGGGAGAGTTTCAGGAAGGCCAACCAGAAGTCGATTTGCATCTCTTTCCCAACGTCGAGACGTTTTTCGTCACGTCGTTCAGGCAACCGATTTACTCAGCTTCACTACGAAAACTAGCGATAGAATTCCAATTCCAAATTCTGTACGGAAGCGCCATACGCAGTTTGGAATGGCTCTCTGAGTGAAGATGCAGATTTCGAATCGGGATTATATCCGAAGCCAAAGCGCGTCCCTGGTTCACTGCTAAATTTTTCGGATTGTAATTGGCCCAGAGGACTATGTATCCTACGTATCAAATTCCAAATTAGCCGTGACAATTCTCAGCTGTGTACACGGTTTGTGAAGGACGTGATTGCTGGTCTATCCCAGCTCACGGAGCTTCGTGTCAACTCGGTCCTTGATATTAGTGTACACACTGCTGCACTTGCCGAGTTGGAGGTGTACGGATTTAGAAATACGAGTGTTTTACTTGATACAGTGTTGAGCTGTAGAAACTTGAAAGTGATAAGGTTGAATGTTGGCATGTTCAGCACGAGTACCAAGTGTACATGGCTTTCTGAATTTAATTCTGAATCATTTTGGGGTAAGATATTGGACGCTGGTGAGCTCGTCGGGGTAAAAATGATGGTGGCTCTGAGTGTCCGTAAATCTATGCCATCAGCATTCAAGACAATGCTTTTGGAAGGGAGAGCGGAATGTTTTGATAATATACAGCACGCTCGATATGGGCGTTTTAACGAGTATGTATTGTAGTTACTGATACGGTAGAGGTAAACTTCAATCCATAACTGTAATCGAAATCGACGTTGCATCGTGAACTGATTGCTGAACAAACTTTTATCTTGAATGCTGTATATTCGTCTGTACTTTCATCTTTAATGCTGTCTATTCGGCTATACTTTCAACTTCAAGGTTTTGTATATTTGGCTGTCTTTTTGGTACTTATGTTGTATATTCGGCTGTACTTTCAACTTTAAGGTTGTAAATTTGGCTGTCTTTTTGGTACTTATGTTGTATATTCGGCTGTGCTTCCATCCTTAATATTGTATATTTAACTGTACTCTTGTACTTGATGTTGTATATTCGGCTGTACTTCCATCTCTAATCTTGTATATCCGGTTGTACATGTAGCCATACTTTCACTAGCTCACCTCCACTCCCTCCTCTTTGATTGTCCCTCGTGATCTCGGATGGGGCGATTCACTATAGGAGAACCGTGTCCGATAGTTATTTGAATATAAACACAAACACGATGAATCCTAAATCCCCATGACAGTAAACCATCGCCATGACAGATGCTTTATTTTGTGCTCGTATTACTGATGGGTACAAAGTTCTCAATGGGTGGAGTATCGACGGGTACTTCGCGCGCTAACGGGAAAGGCGTGCGGTCTGGGACGATCGCGGCATCCCACAATTTCTCATCAATCCTGATTTATTAATAAAATGTGGTTATCGGTTGTGAATAGAGCATAAGAATTTTAACGATACTCATGGTTGGATGTGACCAACTATCTAAACAGCACTATATGCAACCATCGCCAAATGATTATGTCAAGACTTCTATTTGTAGTGTTATGTGCGTCGCGATTCTTATTTATGCATTGAATGACTGTCGGTATATTTTGCAAAGAAAGCCAATGTGAATACAAGTTTATATGCATTTTTTTGCATTACTGCAGAGTCAGTACAGAATATCCACCTGTATTCTTGTAAGTCAATCCTTTTTCATCAACGACTTGAATTGCATTCTCACCAACTATACACACAAAGCCACCACACACTATCCACATAACACAGCATACAAGCAAGTCTCAAGAGCAAATCACTGACACATGTATATGTGACGATATTAATGTGTGTGAGTGCGTGCGTATTACCTTCTAAGTCGGGCGAGGGCGTTCTGTCTGAGTTTATATCTCATTTGTTGGCCGTGCATTAGTTCGTTGTCGAGTTTCATGCAGTGACGAGACCACTCCCTCTTCATAGCTGTTTCGACCTCTATCTCCTGAAATATGGTGGAGTCACACGTCAAAACGCAACTTTATTAGCCATGCATTACACTACACCAATATCATGAAGTATATAAATATAAATATAATTATAAATACAGATACAATTTCAAAAAAAACACATACACATATATATATACATATATATGTATATATATATATATATATATATATATATATATATATATATATATATATATATATATATATATATATATATATATATATATATATATATATATATATGATATATGTGTGTGTGTGTGTGAAATGAATTTATGCATGCATATACACACAAAACACCAACAAACACGCATATATATATATATATATAGATATATATTAAATCAATTGAGCAACATAGATACAATTAAGACTGACATATCACACACATTAATATATATATATATATACATATACTTATATGCATATGGACATACATATATACATATAAATATACGTATATATATATATATATATATATACATGTATATACATATATACATATATATAAACGATGCATACACATATTTTTGATATATATCATATATATCCAGATCCATATATATATAATATAGCCATATCTATATATACATATATTATATATATATATATATATATATATATATATATATATATATATATATATATATATATGCATATATATATATACATACATATATATATACATATATAATAATATTAGCAGCACAAAATATATACCTAAATGCATATATACACATGTCCAACTACACATCATTAATCACACAATACATCTAGCGTGTGTTCATATTTGTGCATCAGCTTGCGTTTGTTTATATATATATATACATATATATGTATATATATATATATATATATATATATATATATATATATATATATATACATAGTATGTACACACATATATATGTATATATATATATATATATATATATATATATGAATATATGCCCCCCCCCCCCACACACATATATATATATATATATATATATATGATGTATGCGCGCGTGTGTGTGTGTGCGTGTGTGTGTGTGCGTGCGTGTCTATACAAAATATATTAATATTAATATTAATATAATATATATATATATATATATATATATATATATATATTCTTTCGATACATAAATACTGCATGGTCTGACAATGCAGTCGGAAGCGACTACTGATGGGTGCATGTATTTGATAACTCAACGAAAGAAGCAGATCCATATAAACCAAGAAGGCATACCTATTTACGCCTATTCCACCTATCATACCTCTACACTGAGTTTGCTGGCCTCCCGTGGCTTGGGTTCTATGTAATCCATAAGTCCGGCCATCATGTCCCTGCGCTTCTCGTATTCACTGACATTCTGTTCGGCTGTTTTGCCTCCTTTCTTGGCGCCTTTCTTTCCCATTTTACCTCTGATGGCCAGTTGTGAGATCGAGTGTGAACCTACGACACACCTACGCATGGATAGCGACATAGCGAACGACATCCTTTAATAAGCACGCACGGGTATGTATATCTGAATCTGCGTATATGATAAGTATAGCACTATATGAGCTATAAACCACGTGTTTGCGACTGTGTTTTATGTGTGTATGTTGGGTATGTAGTATAACCAAACAGATTGTTCCTGTTCAATCGTGTACACTGTCAGCTATCCATCTGCTGGCACTATGTACTTGTGAGGTGGTGAACTAGCACTGCTGACTAAGACTTTGGCAACACGTAACGTAAATAATGTATTTAAATATTCATTTCGAATTGCGTGGAATTAAGAACAGTTCGGTACTGTGTGGATTGGTCAGATTTCTGATGACATTCATAGCCTCTATGATGCGCCCTGAGCGGGCTGAGCCCCTGACAAGTGACGACACAAGAGGAAGATTAGTTTTATGTGTTTCATCATCAGTACTGGTGACAATCCAAAATGGGTAATATAGGAGATGCTCAAAAGATAGTATTACATTTATAGCACACACATCTCTGCAAACCAGGAGCTTCGCAACAATCACCATCCGCCTATCTGCTCGGGTTATATTGAAAATCACTCGTTACGCCCATCAGACCTTTTGTTTGAAATAGTCACTCGTATACCTCTATCAGAATGAGTACGCCTGCTGCACACTCGGCCTTGCGATTGTACAGGTGCGTTTGAGATTCACGAGCTTCTTAGAATTGGGCATGCGTGATTGATCTATACAGAGAAAATTTGGGTGAGCCAGTTGCATATGAGTGTATTGCACAGTAGGTGTCTCTGATCTCAGGTTTCTAATCATACAGGAGTGTTTCGAAGGCGTATGAGTATATTATATGTATAAGTAAGGCCTATTTGTAGTTTTTTGATACGATGATATACTCGCAATTCTTTATTATACGCACCAGTCCGGAGGAATCGCCGAAATGTTTTTTCGGTCCTTATACTTTTATATGATGCTCAGCATGTTGCGTCTAACACTTCAGCTTCAATGCAAGCATTGTTAGTTTATATATATATATATATATATAATACATTGATTTGCAGACTGATAATGGCTCTCTTAAGTCGTGATAGATATGAAAAACGGACTATTACTTTGTAGCTGTGAACTGTACTTTGTTCATATGTCCATTTGAGGTAGCCATTCATCACGCTACTAGTTTAAGAGAATTCGTATTTGTTAAAACCCCGATTTATAGCTTTACGTTAGCACCCACTTTTATGAAAACTCGATTTTAGATTCCTCTTTGT
Source organism: Sphaeroforma sirkka (assembly GCA_001586965.3). Taxonomy (NCBI): domain Eukaryota; class Ichthyosporea; order Ichthyophonida; genus Sphaeroforma; species Sphaeroforma sirkka. The sequence goes on from LUCW03000239.1 coordinate 51,508, forward strand.
TTCAGTCCTACCCGCTGTATTTGAGTTGCCATATCGTTAAGTTCCATACACATATGTGAATTTTCTGCGAACGGTAAGTCCACGTACTGTAATTCATTCTTGGCCAGGTAATGATGCCGGTAGTAAGACAATGGGTATCCTGCTGCTGTTGTGCGGTTAGAGTTGTCGTGTTTAAACCGAAGTAATATGATATTGTCGAAGCCATACACAATGTCATACGGATACCAACACTTTTATAGGCGCGTGATGACAGCCAACCGTACGCTCCCTGTGGCCATGCGAGAGATGGGTGATGGGTACGCACGAGACGAGTTCAAGAAACATAAAAACGCCGATGCCTCATTCGTCGCCAAGTTCACAAAGGGTTGGGAGGTGGGTATTGTGCGAATGGAAAAGGCTGTGTTGACTGTAGGCTGTTCGCTAAATTGGAAGATGTGTGCACCCAAACATTGGAAGATGCGTGAACTCAAATACAATCAATCCGTCACATTTAACTCACGAACATATATTCTTTTATTCGTGATGTTTACTTTGGAGCAGTTAGGCTTGTAACTGAATGTGTCGTGTTTACAACTATTTTTGGCGTCGTGTCTGAATTATTTTTACCCGTATTTGCTGCTTCAATACTTGCGAACTGATTTCAGTGTTGTGTATGGTCACCATTATCTAAAAACGCGCAACTCTCATATCCAGAAATGGAGATACATACATTTGTATAGTGGGTGTTGCGTTTCCGTGGTGTTTGTTTGATATGCATTTCCATGTGGTGACTATGTAACAATGTCATCATTCTTCTTCTTCCCAGTTTGTTTCATTAACACCATTTCTGTTAATTATTTGTGCAGTTACTAATCTACTATACCTGTGCATAGGTATATATTATATATGTAGATAAATATATACATGACTTGTATATGTCTATTTATACAAACACGTATATATATATGTATATTTATACACACATTTATATATGATTTCGGGTTACTAATATATCGCTTGCTATTGTACGTGGCTGTGCACAGGAGTACGCTTCCATGTTGGAACAGCAACAGATCGGCAGGAAACTGACTACGCAAGAATTGAACTCACTCAACGACGAGCAATTGGGCCAATTGGACGCTCTCAGGGAAGAGGTGGAAGCAAGTGTGAAGGAAAAATGAAGATACACACATCAAATATATAGTGTAATAAATCGAATGGTAGTAGTTGGTTGTGAGATTTAGAATGTTAGGAGTTTATAGCAATATTCGAGTGCACAACTGTTGTTTTCACATAGACGGATATCGACTGGCCTTGCACCCATGAGTGTCAAATCAATATTTGTAGTCCAAATAAATCGCTACGACATATGTAGTAAAGCATTGTGAAGGTCTAGAAATTCGAGTGGTAATAGTGTACACACCACTTTATTCTACACATAGGTTGTAATTACATGTATACCAGTGTGTACCAATTGTGTAAACGAGACTGAAATACTGCCGATGTGAAACCCGGGTATATGATAGGTGAGAATGGTGAAGCTGTAGTTGCTTTGCCGTGCCACTGAATTTGAGATAATATGTATGCACATTAAAGGGCCTGGGGCAGGGTAGCCCGTATCATATAGCGCACAAATCACTCCCAAATCGACAATACATAAAAAAGGCAGCGTAGACTATTGGAGGAGAATCAGTGCTGTCATTCGCACCGATGAGGGTAGATATATTTCGTGTGCCATCCCCATTTAATGGTATCTACTCTTTATCGACTTCACATGTCCTGCGATTAGACAGGTTTCTGTATGACCTCATCTAGCACACCGTAGTCGTTTGTAAACATGGAAGTTGATTCCAATGATCAGGTCAATAGCCTTGAATACTGAAGTGAACCGATGCGTACATACATGTATCGTATTAGCGAGTGGGGTACACCATCATGGGCTTTGTGTGGACTATACTATGTTTCTCTGTTCAGGATATTTTCAATTGCTTTCCAAGCCTCTGTCTTTAATTATTTTGGGAGGCTATATGCTTTCTTAATGGAAAACCCTGCGAGCCAAAAGAAACCCTAGTAAGTACACATTACAATACTAAAAATGGCGGTCTATCATTCGACAAAATCGGTAAAATAAATAAATACAATATCGGGTGTTTTACCCCGCAACGTACCTCTAAAAGTGAAGTCGTGTGATACAGTTTTCACATGAATTACATACTACAACCCTCACGCAACCAGTGTTTATGACTTTACTACGCCTGTGCATCGATGCATAAATGGTGTGATCAATCTCAGCAATAAATCCAATCTAAGTACACATACACGTAGGCATCCATCCACATATCGAGCGGTTGTGAGAAAGAATTTAGCGTACTTTCCAGTCCAACAAGCACCGAAGCATGCTTAACGAATAATCTAGTATCGTAAGAGTCATATCTGAATACGTTGAATCATGACTACAAGGTATGTGGATGGATATATGTTAGTACGGTAATCGATATGTTGTTTAATGCACTTCACACATTTGAATGCGAGACTAATGCTTCGAATGCAGTGTACGTGTTGTCACGATTGACAATTGCATACGCTTGTGTATGATGAGATTTGTATAACTAGTAGTCAGAGGAAATACTAAGCTACTCGACGGAATACTACCAACCGAGATTTTTTCTAATTCGTTGATCCTCACGTGAAAGGGCATGCCCATCGTGCCTCTTTTCTGTCGAGTGGTTGTTGAATTTCACTTTTGTCATAGAGTAGTCTCTTAGTGTACGTATCGTGTTAACATTGTATATCATTCAATATTAAAGTGCAGGCTGCATTTATACAAACAAGTTTCTCAAATATATGCTTAGAATCACTGTCTTATACTGCCATGTGGTTGTGTGACTTGTGAATTTCATCAGTATCGTATTGATAACAATTTGTAGCTAGCTCGATACTTTCAAGTCTCTCATCATATCCAAGAAAGGCGCACTATGCACCTCACCTACTTAAATATTGTCTATCACCCACTGCTTTGCATCCGACACCGACATTCCGTATAGGCTGTATTGCTTATACATAACTGTACGATTGATGTACCTGTATCGATACGGCCTCTTCATCGGTTTTTGTTTATACATGATTCACGTTTACCGCACATGCGCCAACTCGATCGCTTTATCTTTGCTGGCTTATTTATAACCGGACGAGTAATACATATGCACAAAATTGGTCGCCCTATATACACATGCTCATGTATAACCGTATGACCCTTGTGCAAGCACCGACCAATCACCTCGTATGTACAAATTAATTTGCTACAACCCTCACGATCATTGAAAATGGACACAATCCATCGTCTTATATATATACTTGGCATTTCATGATCATATGACCGATCCAAATAAAAAAATGGTTTGCCTTGTTCACCTGTTGGATAAGGGCATATGTTCTCAGCCACTTGCAACTCAGCGGCGTACATTATTTGCTTTTATTTCACGTGCACAAACTTGATTACTTTTTATCTACTATTTTATAATCGCACGAAATATTCTCATGCACAGTTTGTATCACCTTGTATATATCTCGGTATATTCATATCCTTACCACCATACTACATGTTTATAGGACACATGCCTATTTTACAGTGTACGATCGTGGCATATGAACATATACGACCGCCTTATATAAACTAGTTGACTTACTTCTGTACGATATTGTACTTGCATATAAAACCATGCTTTTTAACAAATCATACGTCCGTTTTACATACACAGAACCGATCGCTTGATAAATACCAGTTCTTTCACAACCGTACTATTGCTACACATGCTTCTCTGTACATACTTGTACCTGATTGCATGACCATTGCATATACAGATTGTATCGCCTAATCTTACTGCTAGATAGGGCACTTCCACTTTCTGCGCATTTCAGCGCCGATACATACTGTACTTGCATTGCTCGTACAAACATGAATGCTGCGTACACACACACACACATATATATATATATATATATATATATATATGTGTGTGTGTGTATGTGTGTGAATGTTTGTGTATATAGTATATATATATACAAGTATATATATATATATATATATATTAGCCTATTCATAGCCGTACCATCATTGTATATGTACAGACTGGATCGCCTGATCCTTCTGCTGGACAAGGGCACGTCCTCAGCCACGCGCAATTCAGCGGCGCAGCAGATTGGTGAGATCCTGAAGAATCATCCGCACGAGCTGCATTCGCTGATATCGCGAGTGCAATGTCTGCTCAAAAGCAAATCATGGGAGACGCGGGTGGCGGCTGCCATGACCATCTCGGTATGCTGATTTATTTCTATACTTCTGGAGTCAGATATATATATATATATATGCTTTCCTCATCTGATTCGACCTCCAGTACGGTATGCCATATCACAGTTCATTTCCGTTAATGCAGTAATGAACTCTGTAGTAGCCAGCATGTTTCACATTCGGCACCATGTAGGTGATGAGTGATACAATATGGTAGGTAGCCTGTTTGCTGCATTAGAATTGATTTCTTCTTCACTCAGCACTATATGTCTGAGCTCTCTCTAGACATTTGAGACATGTATGCATACTCACTGTGGGGGGTATATATCGACAGAGCGGATTCAAGCGTATTCATGTGGGGTGTAAGTGGCAGGAAATGCCTTATTTGGATATACTTACGATACTATATTCCTTGTCAAAGTGGACATACCCTTGTGTTAAAAACGGAATTATGTTGTAGATGACATAGGCCGAACATACTTACTGAACAGTACCTTATCAGTCGTCCTGGGGCGACTATTAGGCTTTCTTGGACTCAAATGTATACGCTGAAACAATCTGTGCGGCTTAGCACACAATGCACACATTAATAATGAATTGTGCGAGTTCTCCTTGTACGTATATTGATAGACGAATGTGAGCTCTCGAAACCCCATATCTTCATGCGGTTGTATAAATATGCGGGATGCTTAAAACAATATCTGGCGGTCAGTTGCCATTGGGGGCATTGACTGGCTAACCCGAGAAGGATATACTTCTGTTACTGTTTTGAATTGGATCGACTACCATCCCGGTGTTTTAACATTTGGGTACAACTGGATCTGTGCAATGACTGACCTCCTAGTGGTTCATATTGCAGTACATCTCGACTGATGAGTAGTAGACGAGTGGGTGCCCCCACACTCGTGAAAGGGCTTCCTTATTGCTTACTCGCGATTTTTTTGTCATATTTTAAGTCTTAAGCCTATGTGTTGGCGTTGGATGCCTTTCTACTCGTATTTTTCTTTAGGAAATGGTCAAAATTGTACCACAGTGGGACGACATGGCTCTAGAGGAGTGTGTGGTACCCATGGATACGGGCACTCCAAAGTCAGAAGGTACGTTGAGCTCGGGATACTAGCCTTATATTCAATATATTTTTCGTGGCAGTTGTATCGTGGACAAGTACATGGTCACCGACTGTCTCTATGTTTTAGAAACTTCTGAGAAACCTATGACGCGATGATGTTTATATGTCGGTGGTAGGCCTATTTGATTAAACAACAATTTAAATGTATATATATATATATATATATATATATATATATTTATATATGGATTGAACAGCTATCCCGTGCATCAGTAGAGAATGAATATGCTGTGACGCGCATTCAAAGCTTCAGAATGGTACCCCTGTTTTGGTCATGATAACACCTTCACTGTGTGTTTTTGTGTGACGAACTTTACTGGTAATTTATCGAATATATACTGTCTTGCACGCTGCACACACCAGTAACGCAGATCTGACCAACACACACAGCTGTCATGCTGTTCTACAGCAGACTGCAATTGCAGAGGCGAAGGGCCACGCACCGTGACTATGCACTCACAGAACCGTAACTATGAATCGCTGAATTCTTAACACACGCAAGTAGATATTATATGTTACACATGCATACGATAACCACACATACATACGATAACCACACACATGCATATGATAACACAGGCACACGCAGGTGAACTCGCGTCGCGTTTCTACCAAAAAATATGGTATATGAAACCCCAAATAGATGTCCTTACTCGCCGTATGCATTTCCTGCAAGGGCAATTGTGGATATACTCTTATGAACACCCACACCACTTGTGCACCTACGTACCCAGCTGAGTTATACACACCTGCACAGCCTATCTCTGACCACATCCATGGACACTCACTCACTTCTGCGTACATACACCCTGTCATATTTGTCCTCTCCTGTGCAGCTGACGGCCGTCTGCGATTCGACACATTTGATATTCGCCGAGTGTTGGACAGGGGCCACGCGCTGCTGGGCTCGTCCGGGAAGGAATATGAGTACAAAAAAGATGACCAGACATCCAAGGAAAAGTATGTTGATTCGCAAATACGGGTGGTGTGTAAGATATTTTATGAATAATGGGTAAAATGTTGAGCTCTAAGGCGAAATAAAAGTATGCGAGATGCAATTGCGTCGAATTTTGGTGCTTAAAGTAGTAGAAATTGTAGGTGTGAGTAATGGGTGGTATGTTTGGTTCAAGAGTACTCCTTTTTTTTGTGTTATGTTAGAAGCTTGTCAGCAGTGCCCTTTTGCTCTTTATGATATTAGACTACGACAGGAATACGAGGACAAGAGAGCGGCAAGTTACTTTTAAACAAATGTGCTAGACTTTTCTGGTACAATTATATAAACATATACACACAAATATATATAAATATTATTATTATTAGTATTATTATTATTATACACAGAAGCACACACACATATATATATATATATATATATATATATATATATATATATATATATATATATATATATATATGTGTGTGTGTGTGTGTGTGTGTTAACTCTGTGTGTTTCTGTGTGTTTCTGTGTGTTTCTGTGTGTTTCTGTATTCGTCTACATGCATATATTTGCCTACCGTTATTCTTACATACACCCTGGCAGCAGTAGGCCTCCATGTTCTATTTTCAAACACTCGCTGGTGTTTATATGGCATGTATAAGCCGTAAACCTGTTTCTCATGTCTGTGTACTATGTCACCTGTAGGTTGGAGCAGCAGAAAAACCATTTGATCTCTATGCTAGACTTACAGTCCTCTGCCGGCGATCTTGACATAGGCGTAAGTAAAAGCGCATGCCCACACACTCGTTCATACGGTTACCTTGCGTCTTACGTACGCAAGTACGATTGTTTCTGTGTATCAGTAGACTAGTCATGATATCTTCCAGTGTCACCTTAGAGGTGTACGCCTCAATAGTGTGGTGTAGGCAAAATCTTGAAGCACGAAATGGCCGCATATGTATATTCTGGTATCTATTGTTCTGTATCTGTTACATCCATAAACCCCATTAAAGGGCCTCTGTATCAAATGTTGGGTCTCAGGGGCTGTGTGTGTGCCGATGACGCGCTCAATTTTACTGGTATATGGCCACTCCGGGTCGTTAGTGCCGTAGAAAACGCTCTCCTGTCCGTTTATTGTTATAATGAATATGCCAATTCAGCTGCTAGTGAGACCCGGTTTTGCACACTCTCTCTTATACCTATAGGTGCATACAAGCGATACATACAGGCACATGCAGATGAAAATGAATGTTTATATGTTCATACATAAAAAGTATTTATATGCGCGTGTGTTGGTATGTATACATATACAGTATTAGTTAGAGTGAATGCGATGCGTCGCATCTATCAGCACACTTACTGATTGTGTCAATATATGTCAAAATACGATTATTTACCCATAATATATCGGTGTAGGTTAATGACCTGGAGGAGGACGTGGTAAAGGTTGAAGAGATCAAAGTAGAGGACACGGTGGCCGCGAACGAAATCGCCGACAAATTGCAGGGTATGCACAGCCGGAGTTTTTGACAATTTTGGGAGGAGATTGGTGTGCAGCCCTATTGGTTAGTATTGAAAGTCATTGTTACAGATTTTGCAGTGAGAAGTTAGAAGGGGTATAGACTTGCAGTGGTGATTGGTTACTCTAAATTGGTTTGCGATATCAAATGACGGCTGCAGACAGTCAAGGTGGACGTGTAAGGACGTCACTTGGGACGTATCACAGTGTTCAAACATATGAAAATCAACAAGTCAGCTATGATACATACAATGGGGTTGGATAGTTGATCTGGTACTAGAATGATTCGCAGTCAAACCAAGGAGTGTACAATGGTATTGTTCTGCTATTTTCACATCTCCTAATAGTCATCTGACATGTTTGCACATACACTGCATGTACGCATGTTCACACATGCACGGCATATCTGTGTATGTACGAATGTCCACGCATACACTCTATATCCGTGTATGTACATATGCTCATATCTGTCCATGCATGTTCAGAAGCGCAAAATGCAGGTACAAGAAACCACTCGCCCTAGGGGTGTATCTTGTTGATTTGTAGCCTACTGTTACAGTGGATTTAGTTCAATTTCCATGAGCTCCGTGTGGCATGAAGATAGTCATCAAAGCATTTGATGGAAGCCTACTGTTGCAGTG
>LUCW03000239.1:65000-67500 GCA_001586965.3 Sphaeroforma sirkka
GACTGGTTATAGTACGACTCTACAACGGGCATATGTACACATATGGATATAAGTATGCATATCTGAACTTAATTGCGTACTACGCTATAAAAGGCACATGTACGCATACGAATATATGTATGCGTATTTCTCTATATGTATATACATTTGCGTATCTAAACATGAATATGTACTACTCTGCAACAGGCACACGTGCACATAAGAATATACATATGCATATTTTTTGTCATTCTACTTGGACCACGGGGTAGGCTGGAAGGCTTTAGCACGATCCATAACCAACTTATTGCATATACCTAATTGAACCCACAAATAAACATACGTCGCAATGTAGGCTGTAGCGCCTGTGCGCGAGACTTGTGCGCAGTCGCTAGGGGCGCTGTTGCCCTACATGGACGCCGCTTTAGTTGCTCGAGTGCTTTCTGAACTGCTGCATCTGCTGGAACAAGATAAGGTGTGTGTGTGCAGATAGAGGCAGTTGTAGGCAACGTTTTCTCTTGTAGTCCGCAGATGTGAAGTTTGGATGCACAAATAAGCCAAGATGATGTGCTTTACAACTACCTTACCTTGTATATTTTGTGCCAAAGATGCGAAGGTTAATTACACAGCCAAGCCATATTGCACCTTACAGTTAGTATTGTAGGGATACGAAGCGGACATAGAAAGTCTGTGTGTTCTAACTCGCAATTTGGACTCTCTGTAATGTCTCTGTGTACTGACAAGATTCCACACAAACCAAGCAAACTGTGTATCACAAACGTCCAACCAGAATAGGTATGTGTCACAAATATATCAAACGGATGTGTACCTCTGTCCAAGGGCGTGGGTCACAGTTTTGTGCATGCATTGATGCGTGCCTGCAATAGAACACCAAGGACGGATGCTATGTATCTTGTTGCGCTGTGGCGCATACAAGTCGGCCTGTATGTTACTACACTCCATCTCATATCTCCGAGGGTTGGCTCAGTCAGCCGCACATCTGGCCGACTGCACTCGGGTGTCGCTCAGAGTCTGTCCCACAAGTTGTAACATTGCTCTTTTCTGACATATCTGGATCCGAGTCCACAGTCCTGAAAAATGTCGCCGCCTACTACAGATCCTTTCCAGGTCGTCTGCGCTTGTTCCTCATGCCATTTATTTTTAACTGGCATTCACGATTACACCTATCTTATACCCGCCCCTCTTGATACTCACACCACAAAATCGCAAATGCTCGAAACACCAGTGGGAGGTTCGGCACGGCGGACTGCTGGGTGTGAAGTATATTTTGGCAGTCCGTTCTGATCTTGCGGAACAGCTCCTGCCCACGGTATGTACACATTATATATATATATATATATATATATATATATATATATATATATATATATATATATATATATATATATGTATGTATACATATATATGTATATGCATATATATATATGTATATATATATGATATGTATGTGTAATATGTATGTATACATGTATGTATGTATATATGTATGTATATATATATATATATATATATATATATATATATATATATATATATATATATATGTATGTATGTACATGCATGTATGCATATATTATATATATATATATATATATATATATATATATATATATATTATATATATATACATACATCTATGATGATAACATGATGTGTGTGATGATGTGTGCATGCATGCATGTTTATATATATATATATATATATGATGATGATGATGTGTGTGTGCATACATACATATTTATATATATATTTTATGTATATATGTTGTGATATATATTATGGGATTGTGTATTATTTATGTATATCATATATGTGTATATATGTATATATATATATATATATATATATATATATATATATATATATATATATACATGCGCAATATATATGTATATGTATGTATGTTTTATTTATATATGTGTGTATATATGTATATATATATATATATATATATATATGTGTGTGTGTATACTGTATATATATATATTTAAAATTGGCTTGGTACAACTGAGTTGTTATATTGTTTGTATTTAGTTTCTCAGATGTAATTTGTGTGTCATTCCTATGAGTATTGTATGGATAGACGAACGACTAAGAAGGACTATCGGTTGACTAATTCTGTCGAAATGGCTCCACATGGTAGGGTGATCGAAACTTTTCAGCTGGGTCCGATATGCGTGAGCCACAGTCATTGCCCGGAACCTGTTTGAGGGCTCTCCATGCATTGTCGCTTACCATCGTCTGCACCATCTATACCGTAACCTACGTTGTTCCCTGACTCAGTATTTCAGACATCTATTTTGTGTATTTACGTAAAAACTGAAGTTGTACGTTTGCTTCCTACTCTAAATCCTATCGCATGCTATGACTATGTATCTCCAGGTGCTACCAGCCATTCTGGGTGGATTGATTGATGATGACGATGACGTCAGGGCTGTGGCTGCGGAAGCAGCACGACCGATTGTCGATGTCATTTGCGCACATGAAGCCTCCAAGGTAT
>LUCW03000239.1:75000-77500 GCA_001586965.3 Sphaeroforma sirkka
ACTGTTTTACCACTCAGCCCTAATTGTTGTATTATTTTATATCTACTTAGGCTCTTCCGCCAAAACTGAATCCAATCATCCGGCCGCTCATGGACTCCATCAAGACAGAACTCGATCCATTATTGCAAGAAAGGAGGTACGAACTGGTACAGATGTATTAGTAGTCAGAGCGTTTTGTAGTCTTAGCCTGCTCCCACTTGAATGCCAAACCGACTCGCACGACATCATGCGTTTGCACTTCTTATAATGATATATTTTCTTAATCATGCTGAAACGTTATTCTTATAGACTCGGAGTATGCGTACCCCAAGCCGCAAATGCTCTTTCGATAATCGTATTTTTTCCTGGTAACTCGAACCCATCCCATTCCAGCGCCAAAGCGATTGCTGCGCTATTTGACATAGTACGAACGCGCACTCCATGCCCCATCCCTAAGATCACCAAGAATCTCTGTGCTTCAGCGTGTGCCGATGTCAAGGTCGTCCCAGTGGTTGGCACGCCCTCTGCGGCAGGTGTGTGTGTGACAGAATGTTTTCTCTGGTCCTGGTATAGAGACATGCTGTTGAACCACTTGGATATCTACATCCATGCTTCATAGGTATATGTGCGTTCGTGTATATGTATACACTACGTACATATAGACATACGTAGCTGCGCGCCTCAGTCTCTGCTATTGTCAAGGCCTTCCGAGTGGTGGACACGCCCTCTGCGGCAAAATTTTGTGTGGGCTTCATTTGAAAAATATATCACAAACTCAACATCCACATGTACGTATACAAAACCTCGTCTGCGTACGTTCGTGTATATAACCTGTTTGCTCTGTTTCGAGCTTATACATTCTACATAGGTTTAGTTTTAGAAATCTCAATGTCTCATTATGTGCTGATGACAGGGATGTTATGTTCCATTGTTGGGCACAACCTTTGCCGCAGGTAGGTGTATCCGATTGTCGTACAAAATCCTTTTTGAACTGGTCGTATTTTTTTGTTGTACAACTCAGAAATTAACAAAGATGACCTTGAGGACAGCGACCATCGCTTCCATTCCATCTACACACTCCAACTCAAAACATACGAAGCTAATAGCACCGCTGGTCCTGGGAGGTATGATGTATCTCGGATATGGTTTGTAGGTGGCGTATATTACATTGTATTATAGTAATATATTGTACTATGCTGTCCTGTACTGTATTGGTAATTATTGTATTGTGTTGTATTGTACTGCATTGGTTATTATTGCATTATATTGTTCTGTACTACATTGGTGGTTATTGTGATATATTGTACTAAACTCTAAACACGCCAAATTCTATGAATAGGAAATCCAAACAACCAATGGCAGAGGTTGTTGACGACGACGTCAAGCTGCTGCGGGCACAAGCAAATGGTGGGCGATTAGCACTGCAGCAGATCACCAAGTACTCAGGGCCCAATCTCTTCACAACACTCCCCAATTTCTGGCCTCAACTCACTGACAACTTTGTCACGGGCTTGCAACAAGGGTACAAGGGTATGTTGGGGGTTGTACGTATGTGTTGATAGCTGTAGATGTGTGCAATCGACTGCAACTGCTACTGCAAACGTGCGTTCTAAGCTGTAATAGGGAAGTTCTCAAACGGATTGACTGTGCTACAGAGATTTGATTGAACTCCCTCCTCCTCCCAAAAAAAAAAATATGTTGGTAAGCGGCAGAATACTTCTAACATTTAGTCTTTATCCTGTGTCTGCTTTGTAGGCCAAAGCGCTGATGTCAGGTATGCATCATAAGCTATCTAACACAGGGCTTAGGGTTTATTTTTATAGGCCAAAAAACACTAAACCACTTGAGTTGAACAGCACAAGACTACATGATCGATTATCAGCAAAGATGTGTCTCATTCTTAGGGTAGATCTAGACTATCGGTACACATCAATTCAACCAATGGACAAAGGTGGATAAGTGTCTACTATCAATTGCTTCCATTGTACTGTAAGTGGACTGATGACAACTTACCGTATGATATACTGATGTACATATATGTGTTTGTACACAAACCATCCAATGGACAACCGTTGATAAATGTCTCCTATCCATTGCATATTATATATTAACTGCATTGATGATTTCTTACCGTATGATATACTGATGTATTTATGTTTATACACAGACCAACCAATGGACGACGGTTGATGAGCGTCTTCTATCAACTGCTACTGTTGTATTCTAATTGCACTGATGTTACCTTACAGTATGATATACTGATATTATTGTTTGTGCACAGACCAACCAATGGACGACGGTTGATGAGCGTCTTCTATCAACTGCTACTGTTGTATTCTAATTGCACTGATGTTACCTTACAGTATGATATACTGATATTATTGTTTGTGCACAGACCAACCAATGGACGACGGTTGATGAGCGTCTTCTATCAACTGCTACTGTTGTATTCTAATTGCACTGATGTTACCTTACAGTATGATATACTGATATTATTGTTTGTGCACAGACCAACCAATGG
>LUCW03000239.1:82500-85000 GCA_001586965.3 Sphaeroforma sirkka
CTATATATCTATATATATATATATATTGGTTAGCGCTGATGTGCTATTAGATATCGGTATATCGATACATACAAACAAATTGTGGGTTGTCTGGCGTACTTTAAACCTATTCCGATGTAGACCGTTGATTGCGCATCATCTCATACTGATGTCTCAATTACATCTGTCGATATCGAATACTATGGGTGTCCTGTGCGCCTCTGCAGCGGTTGTCCCGATATTCATTTCAATTTGTTTCCTGCACGACTGTAGATTACCAAAGCCGCAAAGAGTCTGCACGCAGAGCATCGACTGATTCTATCTGGTACTCCAATTCAGGTAAGGATAGCGCATGTTGACTATTCCAAAAATAGACTGTGTAGGTAGAACGCCGCTGGAGCAGCTTGTGCAATTTGTGCGGGCTATAGTTTATACTAAAAATGAGAATCGAGTTATTTAAAACCCACCGCTCAGAACGATCTGGATTGATATTAGTGACAGACACCTTTCGCCATTGTATGGACATGTCTGGTTGATTGTTATTAAAAGGACTGACTTTCTAGGTACTTGGGATCAAAGTGCACATTTTCACCACGCGTATGGTTCATAGTTGAGTGCATGTATTAAATACAACGCAAATGCTATGCGTTTCTTTGTCATGCGTACACTCGCTTATGATGCACAAAACGTTTCGATTATTTTTTGTATGCGTGCCTCAGACCGGTTAGAAGTATTTGTACATTGGCGTATGTATTAGTTTGACTCTGGTTGACTAACATATTGTCATTGTATTCATAGAACAATGTGGTTAAGCTGTATCCTGAAGATTGTATCGGCACAGCGAATCCTGCCGAATGACTATTTGACTATACAGATCACATCCAAATAGCACTGCATATTTCGGCTGTACTGATAAACCATAAACATTAGTATATAAATAAGCGCACCTGCATCGCGTTGTATTGTACCATCCATATACAGTATAACGTACTGGACATATCTGTTGTACAAACAAGCCTGCGTATGTATTCAAACACAGCCTGCATCCCATGACATTGTTCCTTCCATATTACAGAGTTGTATCGATAATCTAAGTATATAAATCGACACTTGCATCCAATTGTGTCATACATCCCGTATCTCGTATACAGAACAACGTTGTGGAGCTTTGGTCCCTGTTTGACTTCCTCATGCCAGGGTTTCTGTCAACCGACCGAGTGTTCCAGGAAACATACAGTAAACCAATCATGGCCTCACGAGACGCAAAGTCCACAGCCAAGGAGGCTGAGGCGGGCGCTGCCGCACTGGAAGCATTGCATCGACAGGTGTGTGTGTGTATGTGCATATGTGTGTCAATTGTACAAATGAGGCTTGATGCCTCATGTTACCACCTTTGAAATACGCACTTATTCACACATACACACAACCAAACACAGATACACACGCGGCTCCCACTCACCAATTCACTAGCAATTGGGCGCTCGCGCTCGCCGATAAACCATCACCGTGCACATACGTATGCTTACTCGCACAAGGACACACACATTTCAGCACGCACAAGCACTCACTGCACTCTCATATTGCTTACACTCATGCACATAAGCGTCGCCATGCATGCACGAATACATGCGACCACACTGCATCACTTGTATATGCACATGCATCACTTGTATATGCACATGCATCTCTTTCACGTAGCACAGATAGACCATCTCACAAACGTGCCCACACAAACTTGGGCAGACAACGCCACTAAGATGTACAAGCGGCTCTCTTACACAAATTGACACTTTCCCCCACACGCACACATGCTTCAGTTCAGACACGATCACACGAATATACACATGTGTATCTCTCTTGCACTATATATATACCTGTATATCCCACACACGCGCAGATGTTTCCGTTCATACTCATTCACCCCTCCATATATATGTGTCAATCAAGCATACATACACCCTCTGGCATACGTGCAAATACATAAGTATCGCCCATACAGTATATAAATATATATATATATATATATATATATATATATATATCCATACGCGCAGATGCTTCCGTTCATGATGCGGCGAGTGAAGGAGGATGTGCTCAAAGACCTCCCGCCGAAGATCATCCAAGACCTGTACTGCGATCTGAGTCAGTTGCAGAAGGACCTGTACAATGACTTCCACAACAGCTCTGTTAAGTCTGAAGTAGAGACAGAGGCCATTGAGCTATTTGCGGACGAGGTAGGAGAGGGAGGGGAGGACATCAAGCCAGCTAAGAGGAAAACGACGTATGTGGGTTGGCGTGTTTGTATATGAGCGCGTGAATGATTTGAAGAGGTTTTATTAAAATGACATACGTGGGTTGGCGTGTTCGTATATGAGAGTGTGAGTGATATGCCGAGTGTTTCATTTCGAATGGAAATGCCTACACGAGTAAAACGACGTAAGTGGTATATATCCTATATTTGCTTGTGTTTGTGTCTGAGTCTGTATCTGTGTCTCTGTGTGTGGGTCTGTGTCTGTCTGTG
>LUCW03000239.1:90000-115000 GCA_001586965.3 Sphaeroforma sirkka
ATCAATTCAATATCTATCGAATCTCCCACCCGAATTGCTGTGTAGGTTGTCAGCGTCTATCGATTAATCACAAAGAATACACTTGAGGAGAAGGTCATGGGACTGCAGAAATTTAAACTCAACATCGCAAATTCCGTCATTACATCTGAGAACGCAAGCATGCGCTCTATGGATACCACACAACTGCTGGACCTCTTCAACACAGATGTAAGTATATGTATACGTTTATAAAAGGTTCAAAATAAGTGTACACATATGTATCCATACAAAGAGTGCATGCAAGTACGAGCACATAGTTGTAAGTAAGAATGTTTGTAAATAGGTTTTCTAAATAGGTGTCTGGGAATATACAAGCCGATGCATTCTTGTGAAGTACATGACTCTTTCGTTAGTATCGCAGAATTACCGATCGATGGTTTACATTGAAAGGAGTACCATCCTAAAAGAATGTATGAACCCCAATCTTGTTTGTACGTGTGGTACTCACTATAAATAAATAAACTCATCACCTTTTGTTTTCTTCCTAATTCTTTTTCCATCGTCATTCTGGCTATAATCGCATAATAGGAACAAGAGAATAAGCCTGACAACAAATCCGCATCAACTGAAAAGGTTACCATAGCTAATGCGGCAGGGCAACTAGAGGAATTGTGGGATGAAAACCAGTACGACGACGAATACGACATGAACAGCTTTTTAGCCTCGCTAAAAAAAGAATAACATCAATGACTGATTGAGTATAGAAGTATAGAAATATTAAAATTAAATGGTTTAGCAACAAAATGCATACGATAATCGAGACATGAGATCACTTCCAGGTTGCATAAGATTCGTATGAACCAAAATCAAAATGGATCATCTATTTCGATCAGTCACTTTCTGGCTGTGCTGAAGGGGACAATATATCAGTATAAATATATAAGCATAGATTGCGACACTCGAATTGAGATGGAAACAAATTCAATCCGAACCGATCTTTAAATCGACCCTTTAAATCGACATGACTGATTTAATCGTTTATTTTTGTGGTGAAGGAAGAGTTTGAACAATATTACACAATACAGTGGTTCATGAAGCTTCCAGAGCTATTGATGGACAAGTGATCTTATAAAAATCAGATACTGCAATACTATATTACAGGTGTGTTTAGCAGTTTGTGCGACTACTGCTAGAGTCTCGACTGCCGGGAAGAATGGAGGGTTTAGGAACGATGGGTTTCGCAAGATCAACTAGTACGACACTTGATCCCGTAGAACCAATAGACGATAGAGCAATGCAAAAATTTAGAGCCCCGAAACCGACAACAACTCGACCCCAGCGAAATCAATACGACTCAAAAATCATTTCAGCCTTTTTTTTAAAAATTACAAGTCGTCGCTTATATGTTTGTTTTTATTTGTTTTCCTTCTTGCCGTTGAACCTATTTTAGTTCTAGTCTGCTAGCCCAATCAAAAGTCATCGACCATGAAAAAAAAAGTGACATTCTTGTTGGAGTTGTCGTGAAAGTTGTTCTTACTACCTCACAATATTTGTCTGTAGCCTCTGTTCGGATCTCACAACATCCGCGCTTCCTGATGCCCACTGATGACCATGATGTTTTGGTACTTTAATACTTACATGATTTCATACCGGTATAGGGAAAAACTTTGTCGCGTTGCCTGGAATCTTCATTCGACCGTATCGATCAATTTTTGAATGTGATAACCCATGATAAATTAACTCTAATTGGACTTAGTTTTAGCTTGGCGGCAGCTGAAACAGAATGATTCAAAAATAAATTGCTCACCCACATCAAAATTATCAAGCTGTGGCTTTAATATTTATTCACACTTTTTTCCTGCTCAAATTGTTCGTTTTTTACATATGTATTTACGTTGTTCTTACTCGAATCGTAAAGTAAATCTCAGCTTAGGTGTACTAGGCCCGGGACGTTACCCTCAAAGTTAGTCATAAGGTATTGCGGTCAGTTTTGCTGCGAAGGAAGTTTTCTTTGTGGATGCTATGTCTCTGCGACTTCAGTTTTGATCTTTCGACATTCGCGCTTCTCAATGAGTAGTGATGACCACGATGTTTAGTAACTTGATTTCGTGTGATTACTGGTTTATATTCAGTTGCACTTGGTAACGTTTTCATAACGCTGCTTGAAGCCTAAGTGCAACTTGGTAATGCAACATAATAAGTAAACCAATAACAATTTAGATTGTCGATATTCCCCCGTTATTGTTAGATGTCAGCAATTGTGAGACTATACGTCTCAGACCAGGCTTCACAACAAGAACCCCTCTTTGATCTATAGTAGTCATCAGAGATAGCTCACTCCTGAGAGCTAATCAAGTTGCTTAAATTCTCCCGAAAGTAAATTAAGTTTCTCAACCGACTCCCGAGAGGGGATTAAGTCTGTCAATCGCAACATTCTATAGTTCCGATGTGAGTCTCAAATCCGGTCTGAGACCTGTAGTCTTTCAGCAATTCAATCTGTTCCTGCTCACATTGTTTTATATTCCAATACAAGTCTGCTAGCGCTGGAGCTTAACTCTTAGGAAATGATCGCGTTGTTTCGAGGCTGATTACATTCTTCCATTGGCAGTGTTGTATTAATGTCTGCCACTCCTGTCCTGATCTCATGACATCCGAGATTCTTCGCACCTACAGATACGGATATTTGCTTCTTGCTTCCGTGTATGTAAAACTTCTATAGTTGGATAGACGCATGTAAAAATACGGCCTCCGGTCAGTCTAAAATATCAAGATCAATTGAGATAATACATTGGTTTTTATTTGTATTTTAAATAATTTAATACAAGCTCTTTTTCCAATATTTCCAAAAGCCAGCAAATACTATGGCTAAGGGTACTTCTAAAGGCAAGGGAGCCGCTAGCTCTAAGCCTGCTAAGCCTGCCGAGGTTCCTGAGGTCCCTGTGGAAACACCTAGCCTGTCAAGAGTTGAGCCTGCCGAGGAAACTGTTGGGGAAGCAATTTCTGAGGTTGGTACAGAGGATTATTCTGAGGATGACTCGTCGGATCCTAAAGCCTTGGAAGAAGAGGTATCTACTACCGCGGAAAGGCTCGCCAGCGTCCGTGTATCACCTAGGAGTGAAGCTCAGGACCCCAGCTTGCCCCCTGACCACGTGCTGTCAAATATTGGGGATAAACGTCGAAAGGCTGGAAAATTCGTGGATACGAATGTCGGGGGCATTATAACTCCACATCTAAAGGACACTCCAGCACAAATCCGGAGTGAAAAGGAAGTATTGGACCTCTCCGAAAATTTCTGTTTCGCCATCGATGGAGAAGCCATTCCATTCAGCTCAAATCTTGGGGCCGAAGCTGAGGACGCCATAACTCGACAACAAGTGGTTGGATCCTCTCAATCTCCACGCCAATTGAACCGCACTAAAGCGCTCTTGAAGGAGCTAGCGGCAGCAGCAGTTGTGGACCCCTCTATCGTGTCCCACTTGGTTGATATTCTTCCTATACCAAAGAAGAAGAAGAAATTCGGGCCCAGTTTTGAACCCGAGACCTACTGGTTTACCAGCCAGTATGTTTACCACTAAGCCAGTTACCACTGGCGGGAGAGAAAATATTTCAAAATTTAATCTCTATAGCTCTGATGCTACCATTGACCATCCTCTTGACAAACCTAACCCTGTCAGAGGATATGATCGTATGGAACTCTATGAGGCTTACCATCCTCGTAATATCGATCCTCATTTGCCAACTAACCCTGGTAATCACGATTTTGGCAATCGCTACACCAGTACCTCGTTAGAGAGTTCCCGCTCTAATCCTGAGGATGAGGAAGTGAGAACCAGACATACTCGTCTCAGGCTATTACGCTCTGGTATGCAAGTTCTTGAGGACCGTCTATTGAATGACTCTGACCTTGACGATAGGAAAGCGGATAACATTCGCTATCTAATTGATAACAAGAGAAAGGAAATAGACACCATCTTGGCACTAGCAACCCGTAGCACTGAGCATGAGCCTCGTGAACACTTAGAACCAAGCTTCATTAAGCAGCTAGGTAACGCGCAGGCTGAGGTCGATTTCTCTACTAATGAGAGTACAGTGGAGACACTGAAGGCCTTCGACCAACTTAAGGAGTCTGCCAGCCTTAAGGATAAGCAGATGATGAATGCCTTTATTCATTTCTGTGAGCCAGGTGAATGGCGAACTATCTTGAAGGCTCATGAGCCCAACTGGAAAGCCCTACCCTGGCACCAGTTGCGTGATAATATACTTAACACCTTTTTTGAAGATGCACGTGACCGTGAACTTCTAGAGTCTCGCAAGTTCTTTGCGAACGATACCACTATTCGAGGTGCTCTAGCTCATATGACACATATGAATACTCGGATGGGTGGTCGTACCTATACTGGCGAATATTTATTAATTTGTCAGATGATGGAGACTCTGGGAGCTAACCTCTTTAAGAAAGTCAATGATGACATCATCGCCTATGGTGATTTGCGATCTATGCCTTGGTCTGTCTTTGAGAAGATAGTTCACAAGCATAACAATTCCTCTACTAGAGTACTTAGTACCACGAGCTACACCCAGCCCACTAAGCGAAACGCAGTAGAGACTAATACTGCGCGTAGTACTAAGAAACCTCGCACTACTACTGGAGGGGGTACTGGCTCTACTTCTACCGAACCGAAAGGTGAAAAGAATGTGAGAGCGCCTTGCAAGAAGTGTGGTTACAACCTCACAAAACGTAATGGCAAGTGGAATGGTAGACACGACCCTGTTAAGTGTGCACCAGGCAAGCCAGATTTTGGACACTATATGAAAGAGTGTGCTACTTGCAAGGGTACTAACGGTTGGCACAAAGAGGATTGCAAGGATTTACCGGACGTCCAAGTTAAGCACTGACAGTACCATATGTGTGCACTAGAGCAAGATTATGAGAAAATGTTCAATAAAATCCATACCAAAGGAGATGAACGTATCTTTCAAGCAGTTTTCGTAAATGGAGAAAAAGTTATGGCACTATTTGATCCAGGGGCTGAAGTCTCTGCTATCTCACGCCGAGTAGCCTACGCTACGGATATGGCTGTCCATAACGAAACAACTGATTTAATCTTGGGAAATGGCAAAGTTACTACTTGCGAACAAGCCATTGACTATGTACACATAATGCTGTCAAATAGGAGAGAAGTGAAGACTCACCTAATCGTTACTGACATGTCTCAGAAATACGATTTAATTATAGGTATGACTGATCTTCTCAGTTTAGGTATAACACTCACTGGTCTGCCTAATGGGCTAGACCCGAATAAAGATCAGTCAGATGATAATATGTTAAAGATACCTAAACCTCCGGAAGGTGAAGCAACGGATATGATTCCGCACTTCACCGATATAATTATGGACTTAATTATACAAAACAGGAAGATTGCAATAACTGACTGGTGTATGTTTAAGTTCTCTAATGGGTACGTTAGACTTGGCTTAACAAACGTCGACTTCTCTAAGTTAAAGTGTCCTTCACATAACTACGTGAGTTGGAGACACAAAGACGTTGTCAAAACCCAAATCGAAGATTGGTTAAAACAGGGTCTAATTGAAATCAATTATGATGCAACCCCAGTTAACTTAGCTCTCTTAGCGGTCGATCAATATAAATCTGATGGAACGTTTAGTAAAACAAGAGTAGTACTAGACCTGTCGCCAATCAACAAACCAATTCCGCAACATAGTTTTCCCTTACCTAAGATAAGCGAGATACTACGCAAACTGGAGGGTGCGACTATCTTTTCCAAGATAGACTTAAAAGCTGCATTCCATCAACTACAGATATATGAGCCTCATAGGAAATACTTTTCCTTTACTTGGCAAGGTAAGAAGTACCAGTTTAAAGGTGCACCTGAAGGCTTACACATGTTACCTTCTTTCTTCCAACAAGTTATGATGGAACTATTTGCGGACCTGTCGTATAACGTATCAATCTATTTAGATGATATAGTTATCTTTACAAAGACAGCACATGAACATGCTAAACTCGTTAAAGAAGTCTTAAAGCGACTAAATCATGCTAAACTTAAGATTAACGAAGACAAGTGTTCTTTTGCTTAAGATACTATACACTTACTTGTCTACAAAGTATCTGCAGCAGGGCTAGAAATTGATCCTGGCAAGAAACAGTTTCTGTTGGATTTATCAACACCAATTACTGGAAGAGATGTGAACTCTGTGTGTGGGTTTGTTAACTTCTTCTCGGATTCGGTACCGCATCTTTCTCATTACTTAAAGCCTTTCAGTCACCTACGGCTGCACAAAGGACCTTCGGGAAAGCTTTGGACTAAAGAATGTGATGATGCATTTAAACTAGTCAAAAGTAAAGTAATGGACGCACCCATCATGCAGTACCCTGTGGATGGTGTCCCATTCCAAGTAGCAACCGACGCTTCAGATCGAGCGGTAGGTGGAGTGCTTTACCAAACGATAAATGGTAAACCGCGCTACATACAATTCTTTAGCAAGAGTTATAATAAGAGTCAACGGAATTACCCTACCGTTAAACAAGAGCTCCTTGCTATAGTTACTGCGCTAAGACAGTTTAAAGACTACCTTTATGGAAGTTACTTTACTGTCGCCTGTGATCAAAAAAGTCTTTAACATACTTAAAAGATATGAACCCTGATTCACAGTTGGTGAGCCGCTGGCATGACATTATTGCCAAGTTCGCTTTTAATATAACACACATACCAGGAATACATAACCATCTTCCTGACATGCTCTCTCGACTTGTGCCCGACTACTAGAAAACAGTCAAGGAGTTATTAGCAACCGATTGGATGCTAAATAAGAAATGGTTTAGCCTCGCTCAATCACGATGGGGTCCATTTACTGTTGATATGTTCGCCGCAGAACATAACAAACAGGTTTCTGAATATAGGTCGTTGACTCATCCTGAAGGTGATGCATTTCAGCTTGACTTATCAAAGCATAATGCGTGGGCTAACCCACCTTGTCAACTTATCGCACAGTTGTTAAATTATGTTAATATTACTAAATCTACCATTACGCTGTGTTGTCCCTTACGTAACTCCGACCCATGGATACGTGATTTAATTAATATGATTCAAGACGAACCTATTTATGTCGACCGTGAAACCGACACGTTCTTGTATCAGGGATCCTATTCTATTAGGAAGACGCCTTGGAAACACACCATTGTTTGTCGCATCGGTCCTGCAGGTACCACTAAGTGGGAACCCTCAACCGAATTCTTAGCTAAACTAGAGGAGTCTAAAGAGTTTGAACAAAAGCTCAAGACTCGTACAACACATGCACCCAACAAGATTGCAGTCGAGGTAATGCCGATTGAAACGGCATTAGATCGTAAAAACATGGAACTAGCTAAGGCCATGGATCAAAGACTCAAAACTCTAAGAGAACCTGAAGCTCGCACTCGACTACTTAAAGCGCTGCTTAAAGAACAGCCAGGAGTTGCGAAACAACTGAAGAAGATACTTCAACAATCCAATGTTGTCAATTATGTATCTCAGGACTCTACCCCTCCTGATACTGAGGTTGCCCTTTCCAACAGGACTATGGTTCATCCAGCCAGCGTTACACAGAATCTGACTGACTTAGAGGAGCTCGAAAGTAGAGTTAAAATTATACATAATCTAACGCATCGAGCATATGAACATACTTATAAAATGGCTATTCGTGCAGGGCTTGATCACCCGGCGCTGAAAGAAACCATACGTGAAGTATACCGACGCTGTACTGATTGTGAAAAGAACCAGATCAAGCGATACGGTTGGGCACCCCTAAAAAGTAACTGCACAAATAATTGTGAGCCAACCGCTTGTCTTCGGATTCTGTATATTTACAGGTGTCGCCTATCTTGGAATCTTACTCGTGCGTATTCAACATTGATATGGGACTGACTAACCTGTCTTTCAATCTTGCCAGAACTCCTCCAACAAATATGATGTCTAAACATATAATAATATATCCAAATTGAAGTAAATAATATTTTCCCTACTGGAAAAATGGCATTGAGATTCTATGAAGCCAAAAACCAAAATGCAATCACGTGGCCACGCACACCCCAAAGGAAGAGAAAATAGGCGATTAAATATCAGAAGTCATAGTTCCGTCAATCCCTTGTGTTTAGCTAGTCGTACTGATGGTATCGACGCCGGCAGATACAAGAGCGCACCAGTGCGTATAGTGAAGATAGGCAGGAGCGAGAACTGTGTATATATTTGAATGTGAATAATTGAACATCGTCAGGATCAACTAACACTATAATGTACACATATATTAGCTTTTAAATACCGCAAGAGATTGATACTTTTATACAACTGGTTTTAGCTTTTCAATATATTTTATTACATCTAAAGTATGCTCGTTAAAACACACGACACACATTAATACTGCTAGAAATTTGTACATTCTGAACACTGTAGAAATACGGCCTCCGGTCAGTCTAAAATATCAAGATCAATTGAGATAAATACATTGGTTTTTATTTGTATTTTAAATAATTTAATACAAGCTCTTTTTCCAATATTTCCAAAGTGTTCTAAATTCAGTTTGATGGCTCCAATAGCCTGAGTATTTGGTATGACTCATCTACTTGGACCTATTTGAGACATTAGTAGATGTAGGATATTATAAACTAAATTTTATAATCTCCGAACTACTACTTATAGATTTTAGTCCTCCCGCCAATCTCCAAAATCCAATAAGTCTTTTTCTTTTTTTAACTTTTCTTCAGATGGAACTTTATTTATATCAGCTAATGTATTAACGTGACTTACGTTATTATGTCTATCTACAAATTAGGCATGTGGTCATGAACACTTAGTACTTCTAGTGAAAATTATTCAATAAAGAACAGCTAGAGGTACGCCCTGTGTGATCGAGGATATTTAGGCTCTTAACAAGAGGCAGTCCCGATCATTCTTACACAAGCTATCACTGCTAAATCCTAACTGACTAAATTGTATTTTAGTTTAATATAGTTTGAAACCTAGTAATTTCCATCGAAGTTCACAACACCAAGCTTAATCAACATGTTTGATACACCTTCTTTGACTGTTAATGGCACACAACTATAAGTTGCAACAACTTTGGTGTATAGTACATGTAGGATGCATTTAATTTTATGGAATGGTCCTACTGCTCGAAAAGTGTAAAGATCACACCATATACGTTTTGCATAACCAAGTGGCACTCTCCGACGCTTTTAGCGTCTGTGATCTGTACCTCCTTTTCTGTTGCTTCTTGCTGTTCAGGCCCGTCTAGTGGCTTCAAAAATTGGATAAAGTGACATCTGTTGCGGTCAAAACAGTATGCAGTGATCGATTAACATGTTTGTCGATTCAGAGTAACAACAGGAGCAAATTTAATATTACCCATCAGCTGCACAGTACAAGACCAACGAATAGTTGAATCAGAAGTAACAGGGCGACCTCCCTTTTTCACACGAGAATTAGATTACTGAATTCAATTGTAGTAAGGTTACTAGATTTGAGAATATATTAGGTGCAAGCTAGTGTGTAAGTGGGCAATCTATATTATGGCCTGGGGCACGCAATTTACCAGTTTCATGTGTTGCTCTGGCTTACTAGACATTTTCTGCGCACATCAAGCGGTGGTGGATTAGGAATAATATTATTTATTTCAAAAATGACAAGTATGTATGTTACAATGTATGAACATATAGTATGGTTCTCATAGTCGCTGTAGTGGTTCAGGAAAGATTGATGGGAAGAAGTGGTCAGTAAATTCCCGTTTGAAGCTTGGGCCAAGTGAGTCGACAATGGAAGATATGCGCTGAGTCAATTTGGGCCGGTGTTGACAAAACACTGTTACCGTTGAATGTTCCATATATTCGCTTGCTGACCTACTAAGTAGAGTACCCCACCTCTGTGGTACGGATCGGGTCTGCGTCGTAGATTAGGCATCCAAGAAATTGCTCTTATTTTAAATGTACACTGAAACTCCCCTTATGAACTTTCTCGTGGAGTTCTCTTTTGGTCATAAAAGTGTGTACGTTCATTAACCTGACTTTCGCACATAAAAGGCCTCTTTAAGTATTTTGTAGCTATTGTGGAAGTGTCATATACCCCTTCCTTATTCGCGCAAGTACATCAGAGCCATTTTGATATCTACGATCGCCATAGCATCTAGATCTTCACAATTTCTATACCGCGATTGGGATAGTTATCCTACACGTGCTTTCAATGCCTGCACTGCAAATTTGAACGGATTTGTCACTCCTTCTCACATGGCACTCGCAATGGTGCATCTTTCTTTGTTTAAATTTTTGAGAGTATAAAAGTTGTATTACTGTGTATCTGGTAACCAGTACAATAAATTATCCTACACGAATCATTGACTTGTGCTATTAGTGCATACCTGTATTCTTATGTGTAGTACAAAAATGATGGTTATACCCGTCGATATGCATCTAATGGTTTTCATGTATGAAAAGTTCCATCCATAGCAGAGTGTTGTCGCTCGATATTATGACGGCATAACAAAAAAGAAATCGCCCATTAGCTGGTTTTATGGTCGATGCTGCGCTTCTACTTTGATAATCATGACAGATTATATACACGAAAAGTCAAAACACGCATGTAGTTTTGGTGTTCACGTCTGAGTGCTAATATATAGAATCGTGGGCAATGATAAAAGACCACTTGAATCGCATAGTGTTCCGTTTTACTGTGCAAATTGCTAATTCGAACGGCTGCGTCTGTCAAAGTATTCAGTTTCCGGTTTTAATATGTCGTATATGACTATCCCACGCTTACGTAGGACAGCAGTGTTTCTCCTAATGGAACTGACATGATTAGACCGAATTTCTGCAGCAAAGCAGCACTTCATCAATCAAATTTGTAGTCAACGTTTAAAATATAACAATGGCTTCATCATGTTGTTCCTCTAAAGTACTGTATGAGTTTACTGAAAGGCCAAACCCACAGCAGGCACCAGTCTTTGTGTTGAAACTCGTGGACAGTTGTAGCCGGCTTTACACATCAGACAACCGATATATTGCTCTTCTTTGCGAGAACACACGTGAAATCACTGTTTAAATGTATGTGTATGCCATCCAGGTATAAGTTAGAGTTGGTTAGGTGCCACTTATGGGCGCGTTCCATATGCGCTTCTTTTTCCTTCAGAAATTTCGACACTTATGCCGACCTGTATATTTGGTTCGATTGGTCTAGAACTCTGTACTGGTAGATTCGCGTCTACGTGCGTTGGCTTGATTGATCTTAATCACACAGAGCATACAAATTAAAATGAAATTTAACCCGATGCTAGATTTGTTCGATTATCGTTCAATCCAGCATTGATATAGTTTTATTCACTTCAAAATATCATCTGGGGGCAAGTAATGTTTTTCTGCATAAAAATCAAGCGTGTATCGGATAGCATTTTGCGCTTCTATCTGATAGTAACTTAACAACTACGGACCCGTCCACATAACCACCATAATATTATTTTAAAATAGGTTTACAATTGGTCGTTTATCTAGGCTTATCGTAAGTGGCTGAAAAGGCTCTCGTTCTCTCGTTTCCAGCATCTATAAGCAAAAAATCGTGTTTTTTTATATAAAAACATTATAAAAGGAATACATTTCATTACAGATCATTGTTGACGTGTAGCAATCTCTATTTTGCGCTCTGCGTTGTTCGAAATTTGAATCATTCAGAAGGCAATTGAGCTTGGAATTGATGTATTCAATTTGTTTCAATACCACCCTATAACACTCGAGGAAGAGTCTCGGTTCGTAATTTTACGTACAAGATTGCATATCTATTCAAACATGAGACTGAAAAGTCCGCGACATCCGGACGACACAATGGACGCCTGCATAATTTAAATCATATGGTCGAGACATCTCAAACAACCCTTCTGATGGCTGCAGCTACGCGTCATAAATCTTTGTATTCTCATGAGGTCAAAGATATGTAGTGCAACGTTTGATACCGCCCTTGGAATATAACGTCATAGCGCGGCCGGATACTAAATAGTCGTAGACAATTCCGGTGCAAATTGAACTTCTATGTTAAAAAAAAATGCCGAGATATTCACTTTTAACCGCAACGAAATTGAGGATGTCTAGTGCTAAAACTTCGTCTGCCTACCATTGGTACCTATAGTATGCAAATCCCACTGAAGTTTTAATACTCAGTTCATTCGCATCATCGTCGCTTGGTTCCGAATATGATGAGCTATCCCAAGGTTTCCAAAGTCTCACCGAAGTGGGACATATGCTCTAATTAGCGGGTTTCTAAGTACCTCGTTGCCTTTGGGTTAGACCCAGTCACTTTCAAACTACTCTCGAACGCGTAGAAACTAGCACTGGGTATCACAAGTACCTTGTGTGAACATTCCAACGAGATCAATCGAGAAAAAGCCAAGTGTTCTAGATTTTTTTGCCCTAGTCCACAGTTCAGCGTTCGTGTAGGAAAAGCATCTGACTGCCTGTGTAGCTATTTTCCACTGTTGACATGTTTTATGCCACCCTTCGAATAAACCACTATATCTGCATTCTTGTTTGTCTGAGACCACTCTGTACTGGATGCTTACATTGTTTTATGACAAGATTAGTATCGGATATATATAATCCATCGCGGAAGCAACCCGATACTTGGATCACAAATTACAAGCAAGGTTCTTTACAGTGATCACAATCAAAATTGAATCATTTGAATTTAATCATTTAACCGAGGCTGTTCTTCGACTACGTAATCTGTTTTATTATAGAAGCGGAGAAGTCGCCATACTAATCATTGCTCTGAATCAGACATGTACGTACTCATTGATCATCGTGTTTACGGTAGTGTTCTTTTGAACCCATTTCTCGCGTTGCAAAGCTGACTAAAGACCCTATATCTATTCTTACTATTGTCGCGTTAATCGCACAAAGTCTGCCTTCATGTCGAACTGATAGAGAAACTGTTATCCCAAAACTAAGATCGGTGTCGTGCTCTTGTACGTATGTGCATAGTTTCTATTTTCAATGACATGTCCATATATATGTGATTACGTTCACAATTATAGTTCACACGTATTTGTATGCTATGTCGTTCTGAATAAGGGATACTAAAAATTTATTACGTTTCACTGGTGTCAAATATGCTGTGATATGCCTTTCTTAGAGCGTCCTTCTCTTCCACCCGTACTACTAGAGCATACAATTTGTTCCGATCCGAATCGCTAAGCGATGTTAAGTTTTTCACTAATCCG
Source organism: Sphaeroforma sirkka (assembly GCA_001586965.3). Classification (NCBI taxonomy): domain Eukaryota; class Ichthyosporea; order Ichthyophonida; genus Sphaeroforma; species Sphaeroforma sirkka. The sequence continues at coordinate 103,231 of LUCW03000239.1, forward strand.
GCTATCTGGGCGTGTTCCTCCTGTGAAATTACAATAAATGATTCAACCGTCAGCGCTGAAGGTATACAATGTGTATATAAAATATATTCTCCGGTACCTCTTCAGAAATCTGTTTTCTTTGTGACAACCCCTTTTTTGCCTACGGTGGCGTGATATGAAATGCCGTATATTGTGTGACAAAATGTATTTTCATAAGACAGAGTCAATCTCAATACAACGCACTCGCAGCTACAAAGACGCGATATGAACTCTTCGAAGTGTAGCGGGCAATACAAAATTCTCAAACGTTCCATCGAAACAAATTCCTGTCGCTACATTTTATCTGACACTCGTCAGTTGCATGAACACAATACATTTAAAGGTATATGTCCATTCTCCAAAACCATCCGTACAGCAAACGAATAGAGATGGGGTCAGGATAAACTTACTATCAAGTAACATTGTAGACCGTAAACCGTTCTCGATTCAAAAATCGAACCACATACCTCTAGTTTCCCGTCAGGGTACTCCTTCAGTCTCTCCACAACTATATTTTGCAAGGTCTCACTCACCCCCTCCACCTCCAGGATTTCTTCCATTGTAATAGCCTGCGTGAATAGATTTCATCGGAAATTCAGTGCGCCAGAGTATACAGCTGTCACGAGTTCGTAGGAATCAAAATCTGCTCCAAACGCCAATAAAACGTGGAGCTAGTTATCATCGGTATATACAAACATGTACACTGAATATATTTACCATGATTGTAATCCAAAACTTAGATACAAAACTACGATATCGGGGTCGTATGTGTATTTCGAATGATTTGGTGAGCCAACTAATGTGGACAAAACGTGCGACGCACTTGTACAAAAACTAGTCTATCGTAAATTTGCTATGGATAAGCGTGCATACACCAGTGCACAGGCACGCGGACACTGACATGAGCTGGCATGTTCGGCTTCAACTATACCGATCAAATATACATGTACATGTACGTATGTATAAAGCAGTACATATAATTCAGCCTGACTATTGTGCACACTCTAACTTACATTCATATCTTCTACCATGTGCAGCCCATTCGCATCCGAGAACCACCTCCGGACGAGATTCTTGTCCTTGACACACAGCACATACAACACCAGCATCAGATGGTAATTGAAGCTCCCGTCACCTACGACGCTGTACAGCACCTCCCCATGGATTTTGGACAAATTTGCACCCGCCTTTTCTGCGCTAATTTTAGAATCCAGGTTTGCCACATCAGGCTCGGTCTGATCCGGTTCGATGGCCTTATCAGTACCATTTTGTTCCTCTTTTCCTGTCGTATCTGTCCTATTCTGGTCCAACTTTATCGTCTTATCTGTGCCTTCAGTGAAATTTACACCGCTCTGAATGGTCTGTTCAGCACTCGCAACCTCGTCGGTGCCTACTACCATGACATCGTCCCCCACGAACACGTCCCCGCGTTGGCGTACGAGTTTCTGTACGCGTTTGTCAATTTCTGTGATATTCGGGGGTGGCATGCGATATGAGTATTATACGGATACATAATCGTATATTTTGTGACTGGTAGTATCCTCGTTCTTCCTCTACAAGCTTTGGACGTTACGAAGAAAAGAACTATGCAGCTCTCGAGGCATAGCCGTCAATCATCTTGCCACGCCCGCCCAAACTGAGAAAGACAAGACAAGCGCGAGGTGTATCTGAGAACCGCAGGTCGAACTTCTAAGCACTCAACGGACGCGTACATCAAGACCATCCGGAGGGAGAAAGTTCAAATGAGCGCATTCATCTAATGGAGCCATGTGACGGATACTGGAATTGATATATCTGGGCTACGATTCTGGTCTTGAATTTTTGTCTGCAGCAGAAGTGTGCAACCAATAAACAATGTATGCAGTGCTGGGTGTAGACCACTGCGTAATGCAGAGATGTGTAAAGCGAACACTCGCATACGCTGACACCGTACAGCTGCTATATCAGGTCAGCTATGTTGTTGCTTGGGGGTTCATGATCGACTGAGTTTATCCACCATGGAGATAAAAGTGACAGCGTAGACAGCACTGTTCCAACATAACTATATCGCTGGTTAAGGACTTTTCAACAGTGATCGAAACAATCAGTATACTCATACTGCGGTTGTATTGGGAGCGAACAAATCATTCCACTCACTAGTGAAGGCGGGGAAATACGACTAACATATATCTGTTCGAGTGGAAGCCAGTCTCCAACTCATGGGGAAAACCAGGTTTATACGACAAGAAAAACCCAAGTGCCATGCAAATATGAGTATACCTTTGTGTCCCACTTTGCTGTGGCTTTTGGCCACCTGAACAATCAGTGACAGGCTGATGCGACACGTTTCGGCCTCACCCCTCGCTCTGCCCTTGGCATCCAAATCCACGAAGCCTAAATCCGATCACATATGGGGAAAAGAAAAACATTAATCCAATAAATTACAATTTACGAAACCTGAAATCAACATGCAATTTAATTGTAGATATATATTGGCAGGCGCAAAAAGGATGCATTACCACACAGAAGAAAACAATTTGTTCAGTCACCTTTCACTTGGGTTATTCGATAACAATGTTACAACCTAATATATATATATATATATATATTTATATATAGAAAATGATGATCACTAACTATGCCAGTAGTGCCAATTTCGTGTATAGGCACAACTAGCCATAAATTATGTACATTCTGGCCACAAATAAACCGTTGCCAGGAAGATATTGCGTGTCCAGACGATTTTAGTAACGCATCGCCCGCGAGGCCCGCGAGGATCGAACCTCTCTCTACACGGGCATGGGATATACCACGACCGTAGTATACCACAAAAACAGCATAGGATTAAGCTTAGCAAAACACACTGAAAGCGCGCGAAGTGACCAACCAATAAGCACACCAGGGTGTCGGAAGATAACCCCCATGCGCGTTGAAGTAATGTGTATGAACGCATACGTTTTAGGGTTCAGGGTTTTGAGGTTTTCCCTAAAACCCTACTCCATTGTTCAGAAATATATGCACCGGGTGAGTGTAAGGGCGCCTACTTGCCCATCGTTGAAGTTCCAGTGATTGGCAGTGGTGCGCGGTAGTACATAGATGTCAGGCACAAACATGGCTTGTCTAGGGCTCAATACGCCATGCACCATACCGTATTTACAGAGCAAATCGGCCGCTGGCAAATCACCGAATGTGTTGAACACTTCCTCCCCTTTCTGCACGTCCTGGACAGTCCTGCGTTTTCCAACAATATCAATAGTGGCCAATTATAGAGGATCAAAGCATCCGATTCAGTGCGACCTTACATCTGGATTCCCTACTGCATATTGTCAATTGACTTTCTTCGCAAGTCACGCATGACATCGGTAACAACAACTAATGCATGTAGACGGATTTCATATTTTTGTTCACGCGTTCCATACTATATTAATACACATAGATGTACACGTACCCGGCCTTATGCAGTAAGTGACTCTGTCAACCACTACTGAAAACACCCGGTTGTAGTACGATATAAAACCCCCGCTCATACAGTATGCTATGCTAGTCTGCATCCCGATAATTGTCTCGCATAAACTATACATATGGCATGCCACTCCAACCTGTAGATTCACATCGTAGTTCATCCGCTCACACAGTAAGTAATGATAATCTGCAACCCGAAAACTGTCCAATCAGATACTGCGCTGTATACGCGACATTATTTTCCTATGACTTTTCAATCTACTCCCCAAAGTGTACCCATCTACAGGTCATGCTGCATTCACCATATGTCGTGATTCACCCACCTACTCTTCACACTATCTATATAGCCAGGTTCTGATATGCTGGTCTGTACGCCGGAAATACGTGCTATTGTTCTCTACATGACACAACTAAATTCACTCAAAACTAGCTGAAGCAAAGCTCCACGTATTCAGAATGTGCCTGCCTGATACACACGTGTGCTATGGCATTTCCGGCTACGATGCATATTCCAGCCCACATAAAACTACCTATGCCAAAGCTACCTAAACTTCCCAGTCTACCTGCATTTTGAGTTTAATCCACCTGATGTCGAGGCGTACTACGGGTTTTCCACCTACGAAGCAGATTTCAGTACAAAGAAACCTAACTATACCGAGGCCACCTACCTTTTTAGCCTACCTACACTTTTTACCTACCTGATGTCGAGGCGTTCCTCTGCATTGGCAGCACCGCTGGCGTTTGAACCGTCGCCAGTGATGTCGTCTTCGATGTGCACGTGCTCCCCACCCGATCGGTGATTAAACCTAATACAAATTGGAATAATGATAGCTTCAATGAATTTTCTAAAATACATTGGAATATGATAGATTAAATGAATATTAAAACAAAACAACATTGAGATATGATAGCTTCAATGAGTACTAACCCCCAAAACAAAATTGGAATGTGGTAGCTTTATTATGTAATGAAACCAAACTACATTGGAAGATGATAGCTTTAATAAGTATCAAACTAAAAGTACATTGGAACAAGACAGCCTAAAAAAAAAATGAAACTAAACTACACTGGAATATAATAGCTCGAATACGTATTTAACCTGAGATACATGAGAATGTGATAGCTTTATAAAGTATATATATATATATATATATATATATATATATATATATATATATATATATATATATATAAATACATATATACATACCTACCTACATACATACATACATACATACACACACACACACACACATACACACATATATATATATATACATACGTACGTGCGTACGTAAGAATATATATATATATATATATATATATATATATATATATATCGCGAATATACCGTGCATGGCTAACGTTCGAGATCATACATTGGCCGTCGTATTTACCCTATAAGACTATAATACGTGCAAAAAGATAGGACCCATATACATATTCAGCAAATACCCGACAACAAACAAGCATGACTTAATCATGTTCCACACAAAACTCACTGTGAAATTGTGACAGACTACAGATATTGTTTTGTTTCACATTTGCCCACAACGTACATGTCTGCCAAGGGAAGCATCTCACTGTCTTCACTTTCGTCATCGACTCTGAAGGCTCGGGAGGACACCAAGCCAGCTGCCAATTGGTATGCGGCGAACGTCCTCACCTGTAGATGTATAATAACGTGTGGAATAGTTAAGCAAGGCAACGCGAATGTCCTGACCCATACATGTATGATAACGTATGGACTAGCTAAGCAAGGCAAAGCGAACGTCCTGACCTACAGATGCATAAAAACGTATGGATTAGCTAAGCGAGGTAAATCGAATGTCCTGACCTATAGATGCATCATAACGTATGGATTAGTTAAGCATAAAAAGGGACACGCACAAACTCAAGCTGCCGACATTAGGAATAACCTCATCAATTATCAATACTTTCACCATCGCCGAAGACACCAGCCAATCAGATTGCTGTTGTGCATTGACCTGTGGTACCATGGAAGTGGCTGACAACAAATTACACACTTTTCTATCAATTAAAACTCAACAACCTTTTCAGCAGGGCAAACTCGGTTTATCAGGATAAATCGAGTTTATCGGGAAAAATCTACTACTCGCACTACAAAACATGCGATCTGACCTGCAAGACGATAGCGACTTGGTTACAAAAACGTAAGTGTGCTCTTAATGTAACAGCAACTGCACCGTGCATGTTAATCGTCTGGGCAGTCGAGATATGACCATGCCAATTGCACAGTAACTGGCTTCTTGCGAAAACACCCTACAGCGCACAAAGAGATGTGACACACCACCACACAGCACACTAATCAGAAGAGTACAACGAATCATATGCAGCCGAATAATAACTCTTGCCTTGTCATTGAAGAGTGTCTCGTTGTCGCGCACGAGCGGGGTGTATGTATCGCTGAATTCCTTCTGAAGGCGGTCTGGTTGCGGGTGTGAAAAGGTTAGGGAACGAATGGTTATGAGTTACTTAAAACAGATGGGAGAGCCTGCTGTGTGACTGATGGCAAACTCCCACATGCATAGACGCATCAGAAAGCATGCGTAATTCCATATGTTTTTTAAGGTTTAGGGGTTTTAATGTTCCACATGTTTCTAGGCTTAGGGGATTTTAATATCTCATGTGTTTAGGGTTTAGAATTTTTAAAGTTCAATATATTGTGTATGCGCAAGTGACATACTTGCATCACTTTCTACCTGTCACCAGGCGCGACAAACTAATCCTACATGACTCTGACTTCACATACATTTGGTATCGATCTATGTGGCAGTAAAACCATAATACGTACATGTACATACGCTCTTCATATTTAGATACGTATAATGCAGAAAAAAGTATTACCAACGGCTGTGATAGTTTGGAGTTGTGCGCACGTGCCCTGAAGCCAAGACGTCTCGTCCGCAGTCCACGTGGCAGGCATAGTCACACTAGTTGGCATGGTCTATAAATAGAACATGGTAGGTAGGGCTGCATTAGTAGCTGGCATTGTCACACTAGTAGACATAGTCTATAAATAGAACATGGGTAGGCTCTGCCTTGTGATCTTGTGTCTTTTTCACACTAATTGGCATGGTCTATAAATACAATATGGTAGATTGCTGAAGCACCCTTGCCACTAGAGACGGTGAGGCAAGAGGGCGACCGAACCACACAGAACATTGCAAACATTTACATACACACTTTCGATATCCTCACTGGATAAACCCACTAAGACACTATGATACCACTTCTCAGCCCATTACATTACACAAGAAACCAAACCCCAACAAAAGTGCAATCACCATGCGTATACTATACATGTGAGCCGTTCATGGAAAAACACGAATGGTGGATACTCATCTTCAACTCCAGACTATGCTAGGCAGTAGTGAATTGCGCCCTGTAAGTATGCCTCACACCCATATACAACATCATAGAGTTGGCCTGAACCATTCCGTCCGAAACTACAGCTGAAAAAAAAATGATAGGAACATATCGTAAACCATTTTACATGTATATATGCCTCACACACATATACATCATAGAGTTTCTGAACCATTCTGCCCGAGGGTTTAGGTTTAGGGGCTGGGGTTTGGAATATGATGCGTAATGTTTTACATTCCGTGATCTGATAAACACTTAGACGGGCACCAACACAAACACACAAGTTATACATAGATACATAACGCCTACCGATTCGATGACATTATGTATTATGCGTACATACACATAGTTACAAATTGTTATTATATAGACATCGAATGTATATTTAGCAGTAAACAGATGCTCACATGGATCAGAAACACCTACCGCGATATATTGCGCCCATCGAGACTCGTCACCCAGCGACATCTCGTGCAACAAAGCGATTGTCAAGCCTGTGAACACGACAATAGACGGGCAATCGATGTAATTATATATATATATATATATATGTGTGTGTGTGTGTGTGTATGTTTGTGTGTGTATGTATGCACACACACACGTATATATATTATATATATATCTATATATCCTGTGTGTGGGTGTGGTGTGTGTGTGTGTGTGTATGTATATATATATGTGTGTATCTATGTAGCTTTTTATCTATGTATCTATTTATATATATATCTATGTATAAATATAAATATATGTATCAATATATATTTATATATATATATATATATATATATATATATATATATATATATATATATATATATATATATATATATATATATATATATATATATATATATATATATATATGTATATATATATATATATATATATATATATATATATATATATATATATATATATATATACATATATATATATAATAATATGTGTATGTGTGTGTGCAGAAGTTCAAATCTATAGTTGTCGTATACGCGGACATAAATATGTTTTCGCTACACTAAATGCGGGTTCTGTGCTCAGTCTACCTACCTTGTGTGCCGCTCAAGTCTTGGGCTTCGAGCAAAGAGGCTATAGCTGAGCTTCTAACCGACAGCACAGCTTTCTTCTGGATAGACGCAACCTGATAGGTGGGCAAAACGTGTGCCAGTGAAGAATGCGCTATATAAATGATGAGACCGAACAAAATGAAACGGCGTCGAGGAAGCGAGTGAGTAATGCTTGCGGTCCTAATGAACAAGGGTTGAATATAATTATATAGCAAAGCGGAATACAAAGACCACGATTTGCTATAGCAACAGATACTATTGAAGCATCGAACTTGAATAGAACGGCCAATAGTCACAATAGAATGAATGCTATAGAAATATCAGAACTAAATAGAAAGTCAAAGAGATTAAATAGTAACATATACCATAGAAACATCATATCTAGATAGAAAGCCAATGGTTATAATAGAGACATACATTACAGGAAAATCAGAACCAAATACAATAGTAAATATAGAGACCCATAAAATAGAAAATCGAAATCGAATAGAAAGACCAAGAGATATAGTAAAAACATTTATCCAGAAGGACACGTGTAGGAGAGGTACTTTGCACTAAGAGCAGAATCTTTCGCAAAGGGAAATCAAAAAAGCGCGGAGAAAGTCCAAATTTGTGACTCACGCCATGGTGGTTTGTGGTGCGAAGACTTGTGGCTGTAGACTACCAAAGCCCTAGAGCTGACCACTGAAGAATTTGTTTGAAAAAAACATCCGACAAGGTGTCAACCAGGTAAATCACTGTACACCCATGCATATAATCAAATCCCCCACACACACAAAACACATATATAAATATATGTATATATATGTGCATATATATATATATATATATATATATATGTGAGTGTATATATATATATATATATATACATATATATATATATATATATGTGTGCGTGGAGTGCGTGAGTGCGTGTGTGTGTGTATGCGCATATATATATATATATATATATATATATATATATATATATATATGATGTGTGTGTGTGCGTGTATATATATATATATATATGTATGTATGTACGCATATATATATATATATATATATATCTGATGTGTGAGTGTGTGTGTGTGCATATACATATATATATATATATATATATATATACATACGTGTGTGATGCGTGATGCATATTTATGTATGTATGTATGTATATATATGAATATAACTTGTATATATATATATATATATATATATATATATATATATATATATATATATATATGTGATGTGTGTGATGTGTGTGATGTATGTATATATTTATTTATTCATTTATATTATCTATATATATATATATATATTCTCGTAGACATACTCTGATAGAATCTCTACACATGAGTCAAATACCAGCATAATACAACATCGCTGAGCAGTATTCCTCAGGCATATTATTGAACCGCACACCTTGGTTCCTGTTGCAATATCTTTTGCAGCCACTACTCCATAGCCTTCACACACCTCTGATCCACTCGCAAACTGCACCATGAAATACAAAAAATCACAATTAAGTGTGAAGACATAACGGAATATGCAGCTACATGTGAACTTAATTTTATCTAATCCAGATTTGTCGACCGTGACGTTTGCTGACTCAAATGCCCTTAAACTGGTTAGTGGCATTTGAAATTTTTCAATATATCGTCAGATAGCCAATATAATACATTCTTCAGTATTACCATATACAGTGTATATTTATACACAAACACAAGCACTCGCAATGTTCCTCCGACATCTCTAGTATATATATATATATATATATATATATATATATATATATATATATATATATATATATATATATATATATATATATATATATATATATACATTTGTATGAATGTATGTATGTATGTATGTATGTATGTATGTATGTATATATGTATATAGGTATGTATGTATGTTTGTATGTATATATAATATATATATATATATATATATATATATATATATATATATATATATATATATATATATATATATATATATATAATCAAAAGTGGTATTTGAAAAGTACGCCACCATATTAATCAATATATTGTGGGCAATCAACTCGAAATGTTTACCGTAAGTGCAGACTCGTCCCACCAGACTCCATTCTCACACATCCACAACGAGAAAGCCTCTAATTTACCATCCATTGTGTTTGACGTACGTAAGCACAAACTTCTATGTCGTGTTGTACAACTGGTATGAAAGGACATCAATGCACATACCGAGGCTGTGGACTAGACTAAAAACGCAGCAATAAGTTGCACGTGAATGCAAAACCCAAAACTCAGGAAAATCGTTCGCCATGGATTTTTTTTTCAATATTTCTTTCATCAATTTTTAGGAGGCTATGTATGATTTAGCATAGTACGTATCCTTCATTTTTACTTGGAAGTCTATTTATGTGCATAATTTAGAGGACAGGCTATGATTGCCGCTATGCTCTATGATTTTTAGAATCACTAAAAATATTTTTAAAACAATACACAAGTAATGATTGGTTGCGTTTAACCGAACACTTTCACCTTATGGAGCGTATTTATAAGAATCCTACGGAAATATTTCTAGTTTTTGTTGTATATTTTAAAATTAAACTACATATTCTTTGTCGTATATATATTTATCACCTCTTCGTGTGGCTACATCTCTCGCAGACTCGCGATATTGCAGAAGCCTGAAAGTAAAATGAGGATTCAAAATAGTCGTCTAAAATTAGGTCTGTATGTTTTTATTTTAACTTTTTTTTAAATTTCGAAAGAAAGTATGTGGGTTTTTTTTGGGCGAAATATACCAAAGTGATCCCTCCAGACTCCAGACTCCAGACTGTCAAGTCTCAAGTCCCAACTCCTACTAAAAATTCAGCCAAAAAACATCACAACACAACAACAATCATTTGCTGCTTTTTCCATAAGACTATATTATTCAAAAAGTGACATACTACTGTAGATGTAAAAACCATCTGTAATAGCACAAGCACAACTACTCAACAGATATCAGAGATTTCCTTCGATCCTTATAGTCTATAGATACTCAACTAGACTCTATATACAAGCATTTACAATCGTATATAATGGCGGCTAATGCAGATCTGTCGGATCTCCTCGTTCATGGGGAGTTGGAGGACCGGTTCACTGTCGGCAAAGTCTTGGGACAGGTAAGTGTACAGTCTGCGTTTATTCATCCTGTGTGTGTTTTTCCAAGTCTATTAGTAGGCTTTCAACCCTGCTATATACGTGTGCATAGCTACAAATATTTCGAAAGATGGGTTGCATGAGTTAAGGTTAGAATTCTAAATTAGAATGTATCGCATCAAAGTGACTTCGAAAAACAAATTCATATTTTAGACGTGATTTTAATGCAGTTGAGCTAGAAAGATCTACGCGGTAGTATGATTATATTCTTAAATCGGTTTTCCAAATGTCCATAGTAGTCGTACTCAACAAATTCTGCGACACACGAAACATTGAAGCTGTGATTATTTATCTGAGCCTTTTAGTGCTTGAGGTTACTATTTCGACTAGCACGTTTAAGCGTATTTGCAATATCAATCAAAATATGTGCGCTTATATATATATATATATATATATATATATATATATATATATATATATATATATATATATATATGTATGTATGTATGTATGTATGTATATATATGTATGTATGTGTGTATATATGAATATATATATATATATATATATATATATATATATATATATATATATATATATATAGAACAGTAAAAAAAGCGGACACAACGACATCACCAACACTGAGAATGTCACAAATTTATACGGAAAGAATTATTGACATAGACATACTAAAAAGAGCGTTTCCTGATAAAGCGCGATTATAAAATACTGACAATA
>LUCW03000239.1:117500-125000 GCA_001586965.3 Sphaeroforma sirkka
ACGTAGTATAATTGCAAAGTGTATTTTTTTAATACTAGCGCCGGATGTTGTCTATTCAACCCTTCCACACCCAACTCAACAATCCAATCTTTGCGTTGTTTAATTTGTTTATAGATGACGAGATCAGAAAGTGTGCCACAGACCCCAACGAGCCGGAGTTTGGCGTTGAGTTCCAAAATGTGTCTAAGCCATGCATCGATCTTATCAAGAATCAGCTACTTAACAAGGACCCCAGCAAGCGTCCCACCGCCTCCGGTAAGTCTATTACTAAAGTAGGTGTTTGATACTTTTTGTGCATTCGATCAGTCATAGATTGATTGTATGCATTTTATACGTCTACATTCTTATTGCAGCATGTGTGCGCGTTTGGTAAGTCTAAAATAATAGAATGGTCATAGTACCCCTTGACATGTATACATAGTTATTGTAGCACTTTGCACACATTTACATTCGTCTATTCACATAGTGCAGTATATTGTACATGGACGGTATGTACTTTTCAATATTGTGGTATTCTCTACGCATCCGCTGTCTTGATGTATGTCGTGATATTTGTATGTGGGGAGTGCTCACTCTGTATCTACATATTTCATTTTTTAGTTACTCTGCTACCTAACCCTAAACCCTAAACCCTAAACCCTACGATAAGTGAATGTCAACATCAGGATCATCATACACTGACTCATTCTCACGCTCCAACCAACTTTATCTATAAATAGAACTACTCCGCCACCCTTGGATGACTGGGGAGTTGGCCAGCACAGCCGAAATCAGAGGTACCATCAGCAACCTCAAGAGAATGAATGCACGCCGCAAATTCAGAGCCGGAGTCAAGGCACTCATGGCAACCAATCGACTGGCTGCTATTCTCAGAGCCTTCTCCACCGAGCAGATTCTTCTCCGAGTATGTTATACACACACACACACACATATATATATATATATATATATATATATATATATATATATATATATATGGGTGTGGGTGTGGGTGTGGGTGTGGGTGTATGTATGTATGTATATAAATATAGATATATGTATCTGTATCTGTATATATACTAATTTGTATACGTATACGTATACATTTTAGCTTGTAGGTGTGTATTTTGCTATGTACTTTGAAATATATCGCTATATTTCGGTAGATCTGTGTCTACATGTATGTATGTATTTATGTATCTATGTATCTATATATGAATATATATATATATATATATATATATATATATATATATATATATATATATATATATATATATATATATATATATATATATAATCCGTTGGTATCCTGCGAAGTCGTTCTTGCTCGTAGCTTTTAAATTCAAAATATCTCAAAATAGAAATGCAATGTAAAAGTCACCCATATACAAGCTCTGGTTACGATATCTCTCTAAAAACACTGCACTCTGTATCTCTGTAGGTAAGTGAATACAATGTCACCACGGAGAATCTGCTGGAGATGCACGACCAGTTTGCCAAAGAAACCAACAACCAGTTCCTGGCAGATCAGAACCAGTTCTTCAGTGTGTTCAACAAGGTGATGGAGATTCCCGAGGAGAACGTTGCGCGAGAATTGTTTGACAGCTTCAAGCTGGATGAAATGCCCCAGTACATAGATACACGGGAGTTCTGCATTGGTATGTCTTGAGGGTTGTATTAGTAGATGTGTTGGTAGATAGAATGTTTATCAAGTCTGCTTTGTGTTCGAAAGTCTACCAATAAGTGTACTGGTTAGGCTGTGTTGTATCGGTACGTCTATAGATACACCAGTGTTCTGCACTGTGGCCTTGTAGATTTCTCAGAGTCTGTCGCAAACACACATCACAGTCACTTATTTCAAGTTACCTACGCACACATAATCACATACAAATATACGTGTACACACACTCGCACAGGAAAACACATGCACATTTTTATATTGTATATGTATACATGTATGTATGTATATATATATTATATATATATATATAATCACTCACACACACAATCGTTCACTCGCACATAGGTCTGGCCACCAAGATCGTGGTGGAAGACGACACCGACCACACCAAGACACTGCTGCTAGCGTACCAAATATTCGATGAGGACAAATCAGGCACCATAGAATTGGACGAATACAAAATGATGATCAGAGCCATTCTCAAAACATTGGGAGAAGATGTGCCGAATGACCTGTGGCTGGAGTCTGAGTTTGAGAGTGTGGACACGGACCACAGCGGTAATATTAGCAAGGAAGAGTTCCTAATTGCGGCCAAGAGCAACGTCAAGATTCAGGTGAGTAATGTACGAGTACGTGCGTTGGTCCATGTATTGATACCCTTGCATACGCTCGAGAGTGTGGATTCGGACCGTAGCTGGACCGTCAGCAAAGAATGTTTCTGATTGGATAATAGTAAGGCAGAGTCGGTCGCTTTGAAGCAACGTCAAGTGCGTGTAAGTGTATTAGATGAATGGTTGTGCGTGTGTTGCGGTGTGTGCACATGTGCCGTGGCGCATTGTATTGATAAAGTGGTGTACAAGTAAGTGTGAGAGGGTAGATACAGAGTTCCTGATCGCTACCAAGAGAGCCATGAAGGGCTGGGTGGGTGAAGTAAGGTTGGATGGGTAGCGGGCATCGTTCTGGCGACCTTTTTAGTGCATCCCAGCGTGTTCAAACAAATCAAGATCTGAATTCAAATTGGTACAAAGTGTTCTATTGGTAGATACACCGAAATATCTGGCGTGATGTTAGTGTATCCATCATACACAATCTATGACGAATTGAAAGTGTTTTAATGAATGTTCAATCAAAATTTTATTTCAATAGATATTAATAGTCAAAATTTGGCTGAAAAAGGGTAATTTTAACCGAACCAAACTCATTTGTTTTATAATCAGATGTATCTGAAGCGTCTGGCGAAGGTGTTGAAGAGTCGTGACGAGGTCTTTGCGAAGGAGATGGCGAAAAAGAGGTCCGAGAAGAGCGGAGACCTATTTGTCAAGCAGATGTCCGGATCTGTTGTGTCTGTGCTAAAGGGACAAAACGTGAGTATCATACGTACGTATAGTGTACATTCGTAAATATATTTCCGGATCTGTTGTGTGTGCTAAAGGGACAAAACGTAAATATCATACATGCATCTATCCAAAGGTATATCTCGCACTTATATCACACATTCCTTCTTAATTGGCAGCTATGGAAACCCCGATGGTGCGTAGTGGAAAAAGGCGTTTTGCTGGTGTTCCGCTCACAGGCGGATTACAATGCAAAGAAGAACCCCCGAATGTCCGTCGTACTGAAAGACGCGAGTATCCACGATGTTGCGTAAGTCGGGGTTATACTTTTAATATACGTTTGATAATATACACCCGTTGCGTTTGGTGGCTTGTTTTCCTACATCTCATATTGAGTGTCCCATTCCAATATCCAACCTATTAATTACGAGCACAGGTCGTTAGGAAGCTGATACAAATTTACCGTATTGTTTAACCAGTCTCATTGGTCTTTACAGACAAGTCCTACTCACTGAGCCCACATAGCAAAATGAAATCCATTCCTAATATTCATGACATGATTCCATTTGCGAATCCACTTCTATCCCATTATTTTTGAATTGCCTAATTGAACTATAAAAATATATGCACGTCTGTACAACATATAGGTCTGACGCTAAGAGGGGTCGACGTGCCCCTCCGCGATTCATGCTGGATGGCGGCCGAGCGGTTGGCAAATGGCTGATCGAGGCGAAGAACGACCAGGAATTGGATGTAAGTTATTTGGATAACCAGGTCAAGAATGGGATGATGCTTTCTTTATCGGATCAATTAATATGTACCAGTTGTTTTATCTTAGATCGAGAATTCGATGCAAGTTATTCGGGTATCCAGGTCAAGAATAGGATGATTCTTCTTTATTGGATCAATTAATAGGTGCCAGATGTTTTATATGTTAGATCAAGAATTGGATGCCAGTCATTTCAAGTGTTAGGTCAAGAATGAGATGATTCTTTCTTTTTCGGATCAACTAATAGGTGCCAATTGTTTCATATGTTGAATCAAGAATTGGATGGCAGTCATTTCAAATGTTAGTCAAGAATTTGATACCGATTGTTCCATATGTTAGATCACGAATTGAATGCCAGATATTCTTGTTAGATCAAGTTTCGAGTTGAGATGGTCTTCCTTTGTTTATGTACGAGACACACCGATTATCAGATCAAGTTTGGTGTTGAGATAGTGTTTCCCTGTTTATGTACGGGGCCACAATTGTAATTTCATATCATTAACATATGCAAATGGACGCAAAATAAATTTGTTTAGTGATGATTGTAAAGGTTACATTGTTTAATATTGCGAACGCTATGCGCAATTGTTTACATTTGTGCAACCAGGCTCTTAACTTGGTTTCTGTCCATGTCGGGTTCATTTCGCACTATTATCGAAGGCTTACCTACACACATGGCCACTCTCATTTGCTCAGGTGTGGAAGAAGATCATCCAGGAATCTTGAGACCATCCGAATGATTATTAGGACTAGTGTTTTAAGAATGATGTTTGGGCGATGGTTGCGTCAGCACTCCCTGCTGAACTTCGACTGACGATCCCAAATGGCCCAAAATGTATATATGATTGTGCATACACCAAATAGGAAAGGAAACAGTCGACCCCAAATCACCGTCTGCGGAAGTACTCGGTGGAAAGGAAATAAAATCGAGACAGTAACGAAAATAATCTGGATGGTATCTATAACTTCTGGATGATAATTTGAATGATAAGGGATGATAAGTAGCACAACCCAGAAGGGAAGTTTCACAGATATTTATAGTTTACAGGCGGGGGACTGAGAGGTATTGCCTGTTTTTAGTACTCGTCTGATCGTATTGGCAACACATACGCATATTCCTGTCACTTGGATAAACCGACTAGCACAATCAGGGCCAAATGCAATGCAACTATTACGGTAACCAATGTGCGAGTACCACAACCAAGGGGGGCGTTCAGTTTTTACCCCAAAACAACCCAACGTGTATTCTATTTTGGGATAATAAGATAGTTTTCTTGTACAATGCACGTTTTTCGTGTCAAGATTTCAGTAGACGAGCTATGTTAAAAGGTAGTTCATATCCTGTGTTCGTGCAACGGATCCTTTTGTGTCTATGCGAACAGAGATTTAGGCTAGCTGCACAGCGCTATGACTAAAAGATTACTATTCAAAATGATAAGGAGAGACAGTACAAGCTCTTACTGTCTACACCTTGCCATACATGTGTTCATTGCTTGTGTGCATGCATATACTTTCTTCTTCTCCTTCGTCTTCTCGAATGATATCGCAGTACGGACATCGATCCTTGTTGATCATCCTGAAGTACATAGTCAACAAATTACGGATAAATATAGACATGTATCTTTTGTCAATCATCCTCAAATACATTTTCAAGGACGCATGTCCATATTAATTCGTGATATATAGACATACATCCTTGCCAATCATCCTTAAGTACATTTACAAGGATGTGTGTACATATTTATTCGTAATCAATGGACACACATCCTTGTCAATCATCCTTAAGTACATTGACTAAGGATGTATGTACATATTTATTCGTAATCAATGGGCACACATCCTTGTCAATCATCCTTAAGTACATTGACTAAGGATGTATGTACATATCTGTTTGTAATCAATGGACGAAACCCCTTGTCAATCATCATTAAATACATTGACAAGAATATATGTCCATATTTCTTCGTGATGGGCATACATCCTTGTCAATCGTCCTTAAGTACATTGACAAGGATACATGTCCACATCTATTCGTGATATACGGACGTAAACCCTTGTCAATCATCCTTACGTGCATAGTAAACTAACTACGAATGAAGATAGACATACATTCTAGTCGATCATTCGAAAGTACATAGCATAGTCAACTACTGACAAAGTTCAGATGCGACTGTTAATACTTGGTGCCGGATGCAAGATCGTTTATTTCTGCGATGATGGGCAAGGCCAACGCTCGTGTCTGTGCCAACTGCTAGGTGGTGAATACACACCAGCGATCTTCCACGCTTTGCCGCTGTGATGCCAGATTTCAGGCGCGTACCACTAATATACCCTGACGTTTAGGACGCGTCCAAGCGGGTACACTATGGTGAGTGTCGAAGGATGCGCAATACTCAAGAGTGTAAAAGCTATGCAGAGAATGGGTTGCTTCGTATCAGCGATACCGTGCAACTGGAGAGCCTCATATGCTCCGTATACTGCCTCGCGGTGAAACACACACGTCAATAGATCGATGTGTATATCCTATCCGACCGTACACACGCATGCAGGTGCCCTGCAGCAATCAACCGGCACGGGCAATGCGGAATGGTAGTGCACATAGCACAGGCAGTGGCTGTCTCTGACGAGTGCGTTTAGACAACTAGACCTGATCGTGCACCTCATTCCAGTTGGGACGATATTGGGGCAACTGAATCCTGTCTATTGGCTTTGATCAGTCGTACTCGCATCCACCGCTACACCTACTTAATACATTAGGAACAACGATGACGATACGAGTATTAAATTGCATCATATTTGACCTGATTTAGTCCCCGTACTTTTTGGTGTCGTACTGTTGAGGGGGCGATTGAGAGTTTGAATGATTGTTGGTATCCGATTCGTCATTCTTGGTCGCCTTCCGGATGACAACCTACGGAGATGCGAAGAAGAAATGGTAGCCGCGTGAGAAAGCGCATGTGTATCCAAACAAGAAAAACCAGTTTACACTTTACAGAAGTATGGCACAAAGTATGGCTACGAGTTAGTTGTGGTAATATGGGTGCATGTGAAAAAACGCGAGTTTGATCAGTGAATAGTACCATACCTTCGTATGAATTTAACTGCGCTCGGTGGCTTTGTATAAATATAGGATATATATATGATAGCTATATCCATAGAATACATATGATGGTATGAATATAATACACATGATAGAGCTAGTATTAGACCAAACATAATAGCTCTATTAAAATAGAAAATATATGATGAATCTATTAATAGAATACAAATGATAGATTTATTAATAGAACAAACATGATAGCTCTATTAATAGAATACACATGACAACTCTATCAATAGAATACGCATGATGGCTCTATTGATAGAAAACACATGACAACTCTATCAATAGAATACGCATGATGGCTCTATTGATAGAATACACATGATAACTCTATCAATAGAATACACTTGATAGCTCTATTAATAGAATACACTTGATAGCTCCAAAGATAGAATGCACTTGATAGCTCTAAAGACAGAATACACATGATAGCTCTATTGATATATATACATGATAGCTCTATTGATATATACACATGATAGCTCTATTAATAGATAACACATGACAGCTCTATTTATAGAATACACATGATAGCTCTACTAATAGAATACACATGACAGCTCTATTGATAGAATACACATGATAACTTTATTAATAAAACACATATGCTGGTCCCATTGTTGTTTTATGC
>LUCW03000239.1:127500-130298 GCA_001586965.3 Sphaeroforma sirkka
GCAATCTGTATGTGGCTGTGTGAAATTGAACCAGGAATAGAGTATAGAGTTTTGTTTGCGAGATGATGGAACCTAACCGAGAATTGTCATTAAAGTGCTACTGGAGTGTACTTTCTATTTCTGTTGAAGACAGTGCGAACCTTCGAGAAGCAGATTGTGAACAGAGAGCTTCCTTTTGTTTAGAGGCTTTTTGTATTGAGGACGTGGACCATTTGACACCGATCATGAAGAGAGAGCTCTTTGTATTGTTTGTGGAGGATCGGAACTTGGGACAGGATTGTCAGTCGATGTGCACTTTGGGTTTATTGACTACAATGGATACAGCATCTGTGTGAACGAGTGTAGTTTAGAAGGACTAGCCAATAAAAGTGCTCTTCCTGTGCTATGTTCATCTTGCTATATGTATGTAAAGATATGTGACACAATCAAGTAAGTGATCAACAGCTCGATATAGATCTTATGTGCTTCAATGATTGCAATCTATTAATATCGATGAATGCAGTCGTATCGATGGTTGCATATCTAGAGTTTTCCAGCAAATGTAGACAAGTTCAAGTAAATTCGACCAATATGTATTACATCCATAGCCATATTTGTATATATTTGCAGAGAAAACCACTCCGGTGACTGTACATAGCATCTTCCACACCATCCACGTGTTACCGTATTCAGCCATATGAAAACATCCACACACTCATGCTACAAAACAAAATGAGGAGCAAGTACCAAAAAAGTGACGAGCATATATCACAGACTATACAACATAGCCGTTAGCATATACCATACTCCACACAACAGAGGCCTGCGCATATACCATATAGTCTACACAACAGAGGTCTCAGCAAATACCATAGTTCACACAACAGAGAACTAAGCACATACCATAATCCACACAACAGAGGCCTAAGCAAATACCATAGTCTACACAACAGAGGCCTAAGTATATACCATGGTTTACACAACAGAGGCCTAAGCACATACCATAGTTTACACAACAGAGGCCTAAGCACATACCATAATCCACACAACAGAGGCCTAAGCAAATACCATAGTCTACACAACAGAGGCCTAAGCATATACCATGGTTTACACAACAGAGGCCTAAGCACATACCATAATTTACACAACAGAGGCCTAAGCACATACCATAGTTTACACAACAGAGACCTAAGCACATACCACAATCCACACAACAGGTCCTCAGCACATATCATAGTTTACACAACAGAGACCTAAGCACATAACATGGTTTACACAACAGAGGCCTAAGCACATATCATAATCCACATAATAGAGGCCTCAGCACATGGCATAGTCTACACAACAGAGGCCTAAGCACATAACATGGTTTACACAACAGAGGCCTAAGCACATACCATAGTTTACGCAACAAAGACCTAAGCAAATACCATAGTCTACACAACAGAGGCCTAAGTATATACCATGGTTTACACAACAGAGGCCTAAGCACATACCATAGTTTACACAACAGAGGCCTAAGCACATACCATAATCCACACAACAGAGGCCTAAGCAAATACCATAGTCTACACAACAGAGGCCTAAGCACATACCATAATTTACACAACAGAGGCCTAAGCACATACCATAGTTTACACAACAGAGGCCTAAGCACATACCATAGTTTACATAACAGAGACCTAAGCACATACCACAATCCACACAACAGAGTCCTCAGCACATATCATAGTTTACACAACAGAGACCTAAGCACATAACATGGTTTACACAACAGAGGCCTAAGCACATAACATGGTTTACACAACAGAGGTCTAAGCACATACCATAGTTTACGCAACAGAGATCTAAGCACATACCACAATCCACACAACAGAGGTCTAAGCACATACCATAGTCTACACAACAAAGACCTAAGCACATACCATAATTTACACAACAGAGGCCTAAGCACATACCATGGATTACACAACAGAGGCCTAAGCACATACCATAGTCTACACAACAGAGACTTAAGCACATACCATAATCCACACAACAGAGGCCCAAGCACATACCATAATTTACATAACAGAGGCCTAACCACATACCATAGTTTACACAGCAGAGACCTAGGCACATACCATAATCCACACAACAGAGACCTAAGCACCTACCATAGTTTGCAACGCGAACCATCTTGTTTTCCAAGCAGTTGGTGCGCGTCAGCACGCACATGGAAGGGTAAGTAACTCCGTCACTGCCACAGATAGCTTTGGCATCTTCCGCAGCTACTACAGGACATTCGGGACATAACTCCTCGATAGGAACGCACACATCACAGCAGGGATCCACTTCAGGTCTGGACACCAACCGTTCAGTGGCTGCACAACTGCGCGCGGACAGCATGGATATGTAAGCACGGGCATGCGAGCAATAAATTCGCTTATATGCATACACATATATATATATATATATATATATATATATATATATATATATATATATATATATATATATATATATGTATATATATATATATATATATATATATATATATATATATATATATATATATATATATATATAATATATATATGTATATATATATATATACATATACATATACATATACATATACATATGCATATGCATATACATATACATATACATATGCATTTACATATACATATTATATATATATATATATATAATGATGATATTATTGATGATGATGATGATATTGATGATGATGATGATGATGATGATGATGATGATGATGATGATGATATTGATGTGATGATAATGATGTGATGATGATGATGATATGTATGTATGTA
>LUCW03000240.1:0-24022 GCA_001586965.3 Sphaeroforma sirkka
CATGAATATCTCTCCTAGACGAGGCACGAACTGAAATTTTTCCAATCGGTATAGGTATGCACTAGAAGGGCCCAAATTATAGCTATAGCAGTCGATGGCCATGAATATCTCTCCTAGACGAGGCACGAACTGAAATTTTTCCAATCGGTATAGGTATGCACTAGAAGGGCCCAAATTATAGCTATAGCAGTCGATGGCCATGAATATCTCTCTAGACGAGTCACGAACTGAAATTTTTCCAATCGGTATAGGTATGCACTAGAAGGGCCCAAATTATAGCTATAGCAGTCGATGGCCATGAATATCTCTCCTAGACGAGGCACGAACTGAAATTTTTTCCAATCGGTATAGGTATGCACTAGAAGGGCCCAAATTATAGCTATAGCAGTCGATGGCCATGAATATCTCTCCTAGACGAGGCACGAACTGAAATTTTTTCCAATCGGTATAGGTATGCACTAGAAGGGCCCAAATTATAGCTATAGCAGTCGATGGCCATGAATATCTCTCCTAGACGAGGCACGAACTGAAATTTTTCCAATCGGTATAGGTATGCACTAGAAGGGCCCAAATT
Organism: Sphaeroforma sirkka; assembly: GCA_001586965.3. Taxonomy (NCBI): domain Eukaryota; class Ichthyosporea; order Ichthyophonida; genus Sphaeroforma; species Sphaeroforma sirkka. The sequence continues at coordinate 575 of LUCW03000240.1, forward strand.
ATAGCTATAGCAGTCGATGGCCATGAATATCTCTCCTAGACGAGTCACGAACTGAAATTTTTCCAATCGGTATAGGTATGCACTAGAAGGGCCCAAATTATAGCTATAGCAGTCGATGGCCATGAATATCTCTCCTAGACGAGGCACGAACTGAAATTTTTCCAATCGGTATAGGTATGCACTAGAAGGGCCCAAATTATAGCTATAGCAGTCGATGGCCATGAATATCTCTCCTAGACGAGTCACGAACTGAAATTTTTCCAATCGGTATAGGTATGCACTAGAAGGGCCCAAATTATAGCTATAGCAGTCGATGGCCATGAATATCTCTCCTAGACGAGGCACGAACTGAAATTTTTCCAATCGGTATAGGTATGCACTAGAAGGGCCCAAATTATAGCTATAGCAGTCGATGGCCATGAATATCTCTCCTAGACGAGGCACGAACTGAAATTTTTCCAATCGGTATAGGTATGCACTAGAAGGGCCCAAATTATAGCTATAGCAGTCGATGGCCATGAATATCTCTCCTAGACGAGTCACGAACTGAAATTTTTCCAATCGGTATAGGTATGCACTAGAAGGGCCCAAATTATAGCTATAGCAGTCGATGGCCATGAATATCTCTCCTAGACGAGTCACGAACTGAAATTTTTCCAATCGGTATAGGTATGCACTAGAAGGGCCCAAATTATAGCTATAGCAGTCGATGGCCATGAATATCTCTCCTAGACGAGGCACGAACTGAAATTTTTCCAATCGGTATAGGTATGCACTAGAAGGGCCCAAATTATAGCTATAGCAGTCGATGGCCATGAATATCTCTCCTAGACGAGTCACGAACTGAAATTTTTCCAATCGGTATAGGTATGCACTAGAAGGGCCCAAATTATAGCTATAGCAGTCGATGGCCATGAATATCTCTCCTAGACGAGGCACGAACTGAAATTTTTCCAATCGGTATAGGTATGCACTAGAAGGGCCCAAATTATAGCTATAGCAGTCGATGGCCATGAATATCTCTCCTAGACGAGGCACGAACTGAAATTTTTCCAATCGGTATAGGTATGCACTAGAAGGGCCCAAATTATAGCTATAGCAGTCGATGGCCATGAATATCTCTCCTAGACGAGGCACGAACTGAAATTTTTCCAATCGGTATAGGTATGCACTAGAAGGGCCCAAATTATAGCTATAGCAGTCGATGGCCATGAATATCTCTCCTAGACGAGTCACGAACTGAAATTTTTCCAATCGGTATAGGTATGCACTAGAAGGGCCCAAATTATAGCTATAGCAGTCGATGGCCATGAATATCTCTCCTAGACGAGGCACGAACTGAAATTTTTCCAATCGGTATAGGTATGCACTAGAAGGGCCCAAATTATAGCTATAGCAGTCGATGGCCATGAATATCTCTCCTAGACGAGGTCACGAACTGAAATTTTTCCAATCGGTATAGGTATGCACTAGAAGGGCCCAAATTATAGCTATAGCAGTCGATGGCCATGAATATCTCTCCTAGACGAGTCACGAACTGAAATTTTTCCAATCGGTATAGGTATGCACTAGAAGGGCCCAAATTATAGCTATAGCAGTCGATGGCCATGAATATCTCTCCTAGACGAGTCACGAACTGAAATTTTTCCAATCGGTATAGGTATGCACTAGAAGGGCCCAAATTATAGCTATAGCAGTCGATGGCCATGAATATCTCTCCTAGACGAGGCACGAACTGAAATTTTTCCAATCGGTATAGGTATGCACTAGAAGGGCCCAAATTATAGCTATAGCAGTCGATGGCCATGAATATCTCTCCTAGACGAGTCACGAACTGAAATTTTTTCCAATCGGTATAGGTATGCACTAGAAGGGCCCAAATTATAGCTATAGCAGTCGATGGCCATGAATATCTCTCCTAGACGAGGCACGAACTGAAATTTTTCCAATCGGTATAGGTATGCACTAGAAGGGCCCAAATTATAGCTATAGCAGTCGATGGCCATGAATATCTCTCTAGACGAGTCACGAACTGAAATTTTTCCAATCGGTATAGGTATGCACTAGAAGGGCCCAAATTATAGCTATAGCAGTCGATGGCCATGAATATCTCTCCTAGACGAGTCACGAACTGAAATTTTTCCAATCGGTATAGGTATGCACTAGAAGGGCCCAAATTATAGCTATAGCAGTCGATGGCCATGAATATCTCTCCTAGACGAGGCACGAACTGAAATTTTTCCAATCGGTATAGGTATGCACTAGAAGGGCCCAAATTATAGCTATAGCAGTCGATGGCCATGAATATCTCTCCTAGACGAGGTCACGAACTGAAATTTTTCCAATCGGTATAGGTATGCACTAGAAGGGCCCAAATTATAGCTATAGCAGTCGATGGCCATGAATATCTCTCCTAGACGAGGCACGAACTGAAATTTTTCCAATCGGTATAGGTATGCACTAGAAGGGCCCAAATTATAGCTATAGCAGTCGATGGCCATGAATATCTCTCCTAGACGAGTCACGAACTGAAATTTTTCCAATCGGTATAGGTATGCACTAGAAGGGCCCAAATTATAGCTATAGCAGTCGATGGCCATGAATATCTCTCCTAGACGAGGCACGAACTGAAATTTTTCCAATCGGTATAGGTATGCACTAGAAGGGCCCAAATTATAGCTATAGCAGTCGATGGCCATGAATATCTCTCCTAGACGAGTCACGAACTGAAATTTTTCCAATCGGTATAGGTATGCACTAGAAGGGCCCAAATTATAGCTATAGCAGTCGATGGCCATGAATATCTCTCCTAGACGAGGCACGAACTGAAATTTTTCCAATCGGTATAGGTATGCACTAGAAGGGCCCAAATTATAGCTATAGCAGTCGATGGCCATGAATATCTCTCCTAGACGAGGCACGAACTGAAATTTTTCCAATCGGTATAGGTATGCACTAGAAGGGCCCAAATTATAGCTATAGCAGTCGATGGCCATGAATATCTCTCCTAGACGAGTCACGAACTGAAATTTTTCCAATCGGTATAGGTATGCACTAGAAGGGCCCAAATTATAGCTATAGCAGTCGATGGCCATGAATATCTCTCCTAGACGAGGCACGAACTGAAATTTTTCCAATCGGTATAGGTATGCACTAGAAGGGCCCAAATTATAGCTATAGCAGTCGATGGCCATGAATATCTCTCCTAGACGAGGCACGAACTGAAATTTTTTTCCAATCGGTATAGGTATGCACTAGAAGGGCCCAAATTATAGCTATAGCAGTCGATGGCCATGAATATCTCTCCTAGACGAGTCACGAACTGAAATTTTTCCAATCGGTATAGGTATGCACTAGAAGGGCCCAAATTATAGCTATAGCAGTCGATGGCCATGAATATCTCTCCTAGACGAGGCACGAACTGAAATTTTTTCCAATCGGTATAGGTATGCACTAGAAGGGCCCAAATTATAGCTATAGCAGTCGATGGCCATGAATATCTCTCCTAGACGAGTCACGAACTGAAATTTTTCCAATCGGTATAGGTATGCACTAGAAGGGCCCAAATTATAGCTATAGCAGTCGATGGCCATGAATATCTCTCCTAGACGAGGTCACGAACTGAAATTTTTTTCCAATCGGTATAGGTATGCACTAGAAGGGCCCAAATTATAGCTATAGCAGTCGATGGCCATGAATATCTCTCCTAGACGAGGCACGAACTGAAATTTTTCCAATCGGTATAGGTATGCACTAGAAGGGCCCAAATTATAGCTATAGCAGTCGATGGCCATGAATATCTCTCCTAGACGAGGCACGAACTGAAATTTTTCCAATCGGTATAGGTATGCACTAGAAGGGCCCAAATTATAGCTATAGCAGTCGATGGCCATGAATATCTCTCCTAGACGAGTCACGAACTGAAATTTTTCCAATCGGTATAGGTATGCACTAGAAGGGCCCAAATTATAGCTATAGCAGTCGATGGCCATGAATATCTCTCCTAGACGAGGCACGAACTGAAATTTTTCCAATCGGTATAGGTATGCACTAGAAGGGCCCAAATTATAGCTATAGCAGTCGATGGCCATGAATATCTCTCCTAGACGAGGCACGAACTGAAATTTTTCCAATCGGTATAGGTATGCACTAGAAGGGCCCAAATTATAGCTATAGCAGTCGATGGCCATGAATATCTCTCTAGACGAGGCACGAACTGAAATTTTTCCAATCGGTATAGGTATGCACTAGAAGGGCCCAAATTATAGCTATAGCAGTCGATGGCCATGAATATCTCTCTCCTAGACGAGTCACGAACTGAAATTTTTCCAATCGGTATAGGTATGCACTAGAAGGGCCCAAATTATAGCTATAGCAGTCGATGGCCATGAATATCTCTCCTAGACGAGGCACGAACTGAAATTTTTCCAATCGGTATAGGTATGCACTAGAAGGGCCCAAATTATAGCTATAGCAGTCGATGGCCATGAATATCTCTCCTAGACGAGTCACGAACTGAAATTTTTCCAATCGGTATAGGTATGCACTAGAAGGGCCCAAATTATAGCTATAGCAGTCGATGGCCATGAATATCTCTCCTAGACGAGTCACGAACTGAAATTTTTCCAATCGGTATAGGTATGCACTAGAAGGGCCCAAATTATAGCTATAGCAGTCGATGGCCATGAATATCTCTCCTAGACGAGGCACGAACTGAAATTTTTCCAATCGGTATAGGTATGCACTAGAAGGGCCCAAATTATAGCTATAGCAGTCGATGGCCATGAATATCTCTCCTAGACGAGGCACGAACTGAAATTTTTCCAATCGGTATAGGTATGCACTAGAAGGGCCCAAATTATAGCTATAGCAGTCGATGGCCATGAATATCTCTCCTAGACGAGTCACGAACTGAAATTTTTCCAATCGGTATAGGTATGCACTAGAAGGGCCCAAATTATAGCTATAGCAGTCGATGGCCATGAATATCTCTCCTAGACGAGGCACGAACTGAAATTTTTCCAATCGGTATAGGTATGCACTAGAAGGGCCCAAATTATAGCTATAGCAGTCGATGGCCATGAATATCTCTCCTAGACGAGTCACGAACTGAAATTTTTTCCAATCGGTATAGGTATGCACTAGAAGGGCCCAAATTATAGCTATAGCAGTCGATGGCCATGAATATCTCTCTCCTAGACGAGGCACGAACTGAAATTTTTCCAATCGGTATAGGTATGCACTAGAAGGGCCCAAATTATAGCTATAGCAGTCGATGGCCATGAATATCTCTCCTAGACGAGTCACGAACTGAAATTTTTCCAATCGGTATAGGTATGCACTAGAAGGGCCCAAATTATAGCTATAGCAGTCGATGGCCATGAATATCTCTCCTAGACGAGTCACGAACTGAAATTTTTCCAATCGGTATAGGTATGCACTAGAAGGGCCCAAATTATAGCTATAGCAGTCGATGGCCATGAATATCTCTCTAGACGAGTCACGAACTGAAATTTTTCCAATCGGTATAGGTATGCACTAGAAGGGCCCAAATTATAGCTATAGCAGTCGATGGCCATGAATATCTCTCCTAGACGAGGCACGAACTGAAATTTTTCCAATCGGTATAGGTATGCACTAGAAGGGCCCAAATTATAGCTATAGCAGTCGATGGCCATGAATATCTCTCTAGACGAGGCACGAACTGAAATTTTTCCAATCGGTATAGGTATGCACTAGAAGGGCCCAAATTATAGCTATAGCAGTCGATGGCCATGAATATCTCTCCTAGACGAGTCACGAACTGAAATTTTTCCAATCGGTATAGGTATGCACTAGAAGGGCCCAAATTATAGCTATAGCAGTCGATGGCCATGAATATCTCTCTAGACGAGTCACGAACTGAAATTTTTCCAATCGGTATAGGTATGCACTAGAAGGGCCCAAATTATAGCTATAGCAGTCGATGGCCATGAATATCTCTCCTAGACGAGGCACGAACTGAAATTTTTCCAATCGGTATAGGTATGCACTAGAAGGGCCCAAATTATAGCTATAGCAGTCGATGGCCATGAATATCTCTCCTAGACGAGGCACGAACTGAAATTTTTCCAATCGGTATAGGTATGCACTAGAAGGGCCCAAATTATAGCTATAGCAGTCGATGGCCATGAATATCTCTCTAGACGAGGCACGAACTGAAATTTTTCCAATCGGTATAGGTATGCACTAGAAGGGCCCAAATTATAGCTATAGCAGTCGATGGCCATGAATATCTCTCCTAGACGAGTCACGAACTGAAATTTTTCCAATCGGTATAGGTATGCACTAGAAGGGCCCAAATTATAGCTATAGCAGTCGATGGCCATGAATATCTCTCTAGACGAGTCACGAACTGAAATTTTTCCAATCGGTATAGGTATGCACTAGAAGGGCCCAAATTATAGCTATAGCAGTCGATGGCCATGAATATCTCTCCTAGACGAGGCACGAACTGAAATTTTTTCCAATCGGTATAGGTATGCACTAGAAGGGCCCAAATTATAGCTATAGCAGTCGATGGCCATGAATATCTCTCCTAGACGAGGTCACGAACTGAAATTTTTTTCCAATCGGTATAGGTATGCACTAGAAGGGCCCAAATTATAGCTATAGCAGTCGATGGCCATGAATATCTCTCTAGACGAGGCACGAACTGAAATTTTTCCAATCGGTATAGGTATGCACTAGAAGGGCCCAAATTATAGCTATAGCAGTCGATGGCCATGAATATCTCTCTAGACGAGGCACGAACTGAATTTTTTTCAATCGGTATAGGTATGCACTAGAAGGGCCCAAATTATAGCTATAGCAGTCGATGGCCATGAATATCTCTCCTAGACGAGGCACGAACTGAAATTTTTCCAATCGGTATAGGTATGCACTAGAAGGGCCCAAATTATAGCTATAGCAGTCGATGGCCATGAATATCTCTCCTAGACGAGGCACGAACTGAAATTTTTCCAATCGGTATAGGTATGCACTAGAAGGGCCCAAATTATAGCTATAGCAGTCGATGGCCATGAATATCTCCTAGACGAGTCACGAACTGAAATTTTTCCAATCGGTATAGGTATGCACTAGAAGGGCCCAAATTATAGCTATAGCAGTCGATGGCCATGAATATCTCTCTCTAGACGAGGCACGAACTGAAATTTTTCCAATCGGTATAGGTATGCACTAGAAGGGCCCAAATTATAGCTATAGCAGTCGATGGCCATGAATATCTCTCTAGACGAGGCACGAACTGAAATTTTCCAATCGGTATAGGTATGCACTAGAAGGGCCCAAATTATAGCTATAGCAGTCGATGGCCATGAATATCTCTCTAGACGAGTCACGAACTGAAATTTTTCCAATCGGTATAGGTATGCACTAGAAGGGCCCAAATTATAGCTATAGCAGTCGATGGCCATGAATATCTCTCCTAGACGAGGCACGAACTGAAATTTTTCCAATCGGTATAGGTATGCACTAGAAGGGCCCAAATTATAGCTATAGCAGTCGATGGCCATGAATATCTCTCTAGACGAGGCACGAACTGAAATTTTTCCAATCGGTATAGGTATGCACTAGAAGGGCCCAAATTATAGCTATAGCAGTCGATGGCCATGAATATCTCTCCTAGACGAGGCACGAACTGAAATTTTTCCAATCGGTATAGGTATGCACTAGAAGGGCCCAAATTATAGCTATAGCAGTCGATGGCCATGAATATCTCTCCTAGACGAGGCACGAACTGAAATTTTTCCAATCGGTATAGGTATGCATGCACTAGAAGGGCCCAAATTATAGCTATAGCAGTCGATGGCCATGAATATCTCTCTAGACGAGTCACGAACTGAAATTTTTCCAATCGGTATAGGTATGCACTAGAAGGGCCCAAATTATAGCTATAGCAGTCGATGGCCATGAATATCTCTCTCTAGACGAGGCACGAACTGAAATTTTTCCAATCGGTATAGGTATGCACTAGAAGGGCCCAAATTATAGCTATAGCAGTCGATGGCCATGAATATCTCTCCTAGACGAGGCACGAACTGAAATTTTTCCAATCGGTATAGGTATGCACTAGAAGGGCCCAAATTATAGCTATAGCAGTCGATGGCCATGAATATCTCTCTAGACGAGGCACGAACTGAAATTTTTCCAATCGGTATAGGTATGCACTAGAAGGGCCCAAATTATAGCTATAGCAGTCGATGGCCATGAATATCTCTCCTAGACGAGTCACGAACTGAAATTTTTCCAATCGGTATAGGTATGCAGAAGGGCCCAAATTATAGCTATAGCAGTCGATGGCCATGAATATCTCTCCTAGACGAGGCACGAACTGAAATTTTTCCAATCGGTATAGGTATGCACTAGAAGGGCCCAAATTATAGCTATAGCAGTCGATGGCCATGAATATCTCTCCTAGACGAGGCACGAACTGAAATTTTTCCAATCGGTATAGGTATGCACTAGAAGGGCCCAAATTATAGCTATAGCAGTCGATGGCCATGAATATCTCTCTAGACGAGGCACGAACTGAAATTTTTCCAATCGGTATAGGTATGCACTAGAAGGGCCCAAATTATAGCTATAGCAGTCGATGGCCATGAATATCTCTCCTAGACGAGGCACGAACTGAAATTTTTCCAATCGGTATAGGTATGCACTAGAAGGGCCCAAATTATAGCTATAGCAGTCGATGGCCATGAATATCTCTCTAGACGAGGTCACGAACTGAAATTTTTCCAATCGGTATAGGTATGCACTAGAAGGCCCCCAAATTATAGCTATAGCAGTCGATGGCCATGAATATCTCTCCTAGACGAGTCACGAACTGAAATTTTTCCAATCGGTATAGGTATGCACTAGAAGGGCCCAAATTATAGCTATAGCAGTCGATGGCCATGAATATCTCTCTAGACGAGGCACGAACTGAAATTTTTCCAATCGGTATAGGTATGCACTAGAAGGGCCCAAATTATAGCTATAGCAGTCGATGGCCATGAATATCTCTCCTAGACGAGGCACGAACTGAAATTTTTCCAATCGGTATAGGTATGCACTAGAAGGGCCCAAATTATAGCTATAGCAGTCGATGGCCATGAATATCTCTCTAGACGAGGCACGAACTGAAATTTTTCCAATCGGTATAGGTATGCACTAGAAGGGCCCAAATTATAGCTATAGCAGTCGATGGCCATGAATATCTCTCCTAGACGAGGCACGAACTGAAATTTTTCCAATCGGTATAGGTATGCACTAGAAGGGCCCAAATTATATAGCTATAGCAGTCGATGGCCATGAATATCTCTCTAGACGAGGCACGAACTGAAATTTTTCCAATCGGTATAGGTATGCACTAGAAGGGCCCAAATTATAGCTATAGCAGTCGATGGCCATGAATATCTCTCCTAGACGAGGTCACGAACTGAAATTTTTCCAATCGGTATAGGTATGCACTAGAAGGGCCCAAATTATAGCTATAGCAGTCGATGGCCATGAATATCTCTCTAGACGAGGCACGAACTGAAATTTTTCCAATCGGTATAGGTATGCACTAGAAGGGCCCAAATTATAGCTATAGCAGTCGATGGCCATGAATATCTCTCTAGACGAGTCACGAACTGAAATTTTTCCAATCGGTATAGGTATGCACTAGAAGGGCCCAAATTATAGCTATAGCAGTCGATGGCCATGAATATCTCTCTAGACGAGGCACGAACTGAAATTTTTCCAATCGGTATAGGTATGCACTAGAAGGGCCCAAATTATAGCTATAGCAGTCGATGGCCATGAATATCTCTCTAGACGAGGCACGAACTGAAATTTTTCCAATCGGTATAGGTATGCACTAGAAGGGCCCAAATTATAGCTATAGCAGTCGATGGCCATGAATATCTCTCTAGACGAGGCACGAACTGAAATTTTTCCAATCGGTATAGGTATGCACTAGAAGGGCCCAAATTATAGCTATAGCAGTCGATGGCCATGAATATCTCTCCTAGACGAGGCACGAACTGAATTTTTTTTTCCAATCGGTATAGGTATGCACTAGAAGGGCCCAAATTATAGCTATAGCAGTCGATGGCCATGAATATCTCTCCTAGACGAGGCACGAACTGAAATTTTTTCCAATCGGTATAGGTATGCACTAGAAGGGCCCAAATTATAGCTATAGCAGTCGATGGCCATGAATATCTCTCCTAGACGAGGCACGAACTGAAATTTTTCCAATCGGTATAGGTATGCACTAGAAGGGCCCAAATTATAGCTATAGCAGGTCGATGGCCATGAATATCTCTCTAGACGAGGCACGAACTGAAATTTTTCCAATCGGTATAGGTATGCACTAGAAGGGCCCAAATTATAGCTATAGCAGTCGATGGCCATGAATATCTCTCTAGACGAGTCACGAACTGAAATTTTTCCAATCGGTATAGGTATGCACTAGAAGGGCCCAAATTATAGCTATAGCAGTCGATGGCCATGAATATCTCTCCTAGACGAGGCACGAACTGAAATTTTTCCAATCGGTATAGGTATGCACTAGAAGGGCCCAAATTATAGCTATAGCAGTCGATGGCCATGAATATCTCTCTAGACGAGTCACGAACTGAAATTTTTCCAATCGGTATAGGTATGCACTAGAAGGGCCCAAATTATAGCTATAGCAGTCGATGGCCATGAATATCTCTCCTAGACGAGGCACGAACTGAAATTTTTCCAATCGGTATAGGTATGCACTAGAAGGGCCCAAATTATAGCTATAGCAGTCGATGGCCCATGAATATCTCTCTCTAGACGAGGCACGAACTGAAATTTTTCCAATCGGTATAGGTATGCACTAGAAGGGCCCAAATTATAGCTATAGCAGTCGATGGCCATGAATATCTCTCTCTAGACGAGGCACGAACTGAAATTTTTTTCCAATCGGTATAGGTATGCACTAGAAGGGCCCAAATTATAGCTATAGCAGTCGATGGCCATGAATATCTCTCCTAGACGAGGCACGAACTGAAATTTTTCCAATCGGTATAGGTATGCACTAGAAGGGCCCAAATTATAGCTATAGCAGTCGATGGCCATGAATATCTCTCTAGACGAGTCACGAACTGAAATTTTTTCCAATCGGTATAGGTATGCACTAGAAGGGCCCAAATTATAGCTATAGCAGTCGATGGCCATGAATATCTCTCCTAGACGAGTCACGAACTGATTTTTTTTTCCAATCGGTATAGGTATGCACTAGAAGGGCCCAAATTATAGCTATAGCAGTCGATGGCCAAATATCTCTCCTAGACGAGGCACGAACTGAAATTTTTTTCCAATCGGTATAGGTATGCACTAGAAGGGCCCAAATTATAGCTATAGCAGTCGATGGCCATGAATATCTCTCCTAGACGAGTCACGAACTGAATTTTTTTTTCCAATCGGTATAGGTATGCACTAGAAGGGCCCAAATTATAGCTATAGCAGTCGATGGCCATGAATATCTCTCTAGACGAGGCACGAACTGAAATTTTTCCAATCGGTATAGGTATGCACTAGAAGGGCCCAAATTATAGCTATAGCAGTCGATGGCCATGAATATCTCTCCTAGACGAGTCACGAACTGAAATTTTTCCAATCGGTATAGGTATGCACTAGAAGGGCCCAAATTATAGCTATAGCAGTCGATGGCCATGAATATCTCTCCTAGACGAGGCACGAACTGAAATTTTTCCAATCGGTATAGGTATGCACTAGAAGGGCCCAAATTATAGCTATAGCAGTCGATGGCCATGAATCTCTCCTAGACGAGTCACGAACTGAAATTTTTCCAATCGGTATAGGTATGCACTAGAAGGGCCCAAATTATAGCTATAGCAGTCGATGGCCATGAATATCTCTCCTAGACGAGGCACGAACTGAAATTTTTCCAATCGGTATAGGTATGCACTAGAAGGGCCCAAATTATAGCTATAGCAGTCGATGGCCATGAATATCTCTCTAGACGAGGCACGAACTGAAATTTTTCCAATCGGTATAGGTATGCACTAGAAGGGCCCAAATTATAGCTATAGCAGTCGATGGCCATGAATATCTCTCTAGACGAGTCACGAACTGAAATTTTTCCAATCGGTATAGGTATGCACTAGAAGGGCCCCAAATTATAGCTATAGCAGTCGATGGCCATGAATATCTCTCTAGACGAGGCACGAACTGAAATTTTTCCAATCGGTATAGGTATGCACTAGAAGGGCCCAAATTATAGCTATAGCAGTCGATGGCCATGAATATCTCTCCCGAGGCGAGAGTCACGAACTTTTTTTTTTTCCAATCGGTATAGGTATGCACTAGAAGGGCCCAAATTATAGCTATAGCAGTCGATGGCCATGAATATCTCTCCTAGACGAGGCACGAACTGAAATTTTTCCAATCGGTATAGGTATGCACTAGAAGGGCCCAAATTATAGCTATAGCAGTCGATGGCCATGAATATCTCTCCTAGACGAGGCACGAACTGAAATTTTTCCAATCGGTATAGGTATGCACTAGAAGGGCCCAAATTATAGCTATAGCAGTCGATGGCCATGAATATCTCTCCTAGACGAGGCACGAACTGAAATTTTTTCCAATCGGTATAGGTATGCACTAGAAGGGCCCAAATTATAGCTATAGCAGTCGATGGCCATGAATATCTCTCTCCTAGACGAGTCACGAACTGAATTTTTTCCAATCGGTATAGGTATGCACTAGAAGGGCCCAAATTATAGCTATAGCAGTCGATGGCCATGAATATCTCTCTCCTAGACGAGGCACGAACTGAAATTTTTCCAATCGGTATAGGTATGCACTAGAAGGGCCCAAATTATAGCTATAGCAGTCGATGGCCATGAATATCTCTCTAGACGAGGCACGAACTGAAATTTTTTCCAATCGGTATAGGTATGCACTAGAAGGGCCCAAATTATAGCTATAGCAGTCGATGGCCATGAATATCTCTCTAGACGAGTCACGAACTGAAATTTTTCCAATCGGTATAGGTATGCACTAGAAGGGCCCAAATTATAGCTATAGCAGTCGATGGCCATGAATATCTCTCCTAGACGAGGCACGAACTGAAATTTTTCCAATCGGTATAGGTATGCACTAGAAGGGCCCAAATTATAGCTATAGCAGTCGATGGCCATGAATATCTCTCCTAGACGAGGCACGAACTGAAATTTTTCCAATCGGTATAGGTATGCACTAGAAGGGCCCAAATTATAGCTATAGCAGTCGATGGCCATGAATATCTCTCTAGACGAGTCACGAACTGAAATTTTTCCAATCGGTATAGGTATGCACTAGAAGGGCCCAAATTATAGCTATAGCAGTCGATGGCCATGAATATCTCTCCTAGACGAGTCACGAACTGAAATTTTTCCAATCGGTATAGGTATGCACTAGAAGGGCCCAAATTATAGCTATAGCAGTCGATGGCCATGAATATCTCTCTAGACGAGGCACGAACTGAATTTTTTTTCCAATCGGTATAGGTATGCACTAGAAGGGCCCAAATTATAGCTATAGCAGTCGATGGCCATGAATATCTCTCCTAGACGAGTCACGAACTGAAATTTTCCAATCGGTATAGGTATGCACTAGAAGAAGGGCCCAAATTATAGCTATAGCAGTCGATGGCCATGAATATCTCTCCTAGACGAGGCACGAACTGAAATTTTTCCAATCGGTATAGGTATGCACTAGAAGGGCCCAAATTATAGCTATAGCAGTCGATGGCCATGAATATCTCTCTCCTAGACGAGTCACGAACTGAAATTTTTCCAATCGGTATAGGTATGCACTAGAAGGGCCCAAATTATAGCTATAGCAGTCGATGGCCATGAATATCTCTCCTAGACGAGGTCACGAACTGAAATTTTTCCAATCGGTATAGGTATGCACTAGAAGGGCCCAAATTATAGCTATAGCAGTCGATGGCCATGAATATCTCTCTAGACGAGGCACGAACTGAAATTTTTCCAATCGGTATAGGTATGCACTAGAAGGGCCCAAATTATAGCTATAGCAGTCGATGGCCATGAAATCTCTCCTAGACGAGGCACGAACTGAAATTTTTCCAATCGGTATAGGTATGCACTAGAAGGGCCCAAATTATAGCTATAGCAGTCGATGGCCATGAATATCTCTCTAGACGAGTCACGAACTGAAAATTTTTTTTCCAATCGGTATAGGTATGCACTAGAAGGGCCCAAATTATAGCTATAGCAGTCGATGGCCATGAATATCTCTCTAGACGAGGGCCGAACTGAAATTTTTTTTTCCAATCGGTATAGGTATGCACTAGAAGGGCCCAAATTATAGCTATAGCAGTCGATGGCCATGAATATCTCTCCTAGACGAGTCACGAACTGAAATTTTTTTTTCCAATCGGTATAGGTATGCACTAGAAGGGCCCAAATTATAGCTATAGCAGTCGATGGCCATGAATATCTCTCTAGACGAGTCACGAACTGAAATTTTTCCAATCGGTATAGGTATGCACTAGAAGGGCCCAAATTATAGCTATAGCAGTCGATGGCCATGAATATCTCTCTCTAGACGAGGTCACGAACTGATTTTTTTTTCCAATCGGTATAGGTATGGTATGCACTAGAAGGGCCCAAATTATAGCTATAGCAGTCGATGGCCATGAATATCTCTCCTAGACGAGGCACGAACTGAAATTTTTTTTCCAATCGGTATAGGTATGCACTAGAAGGGCCCAAATTATAGCTATAGCAGTCGATGGCCATGAATATCTCTCCTAGACGAGGCACGAACTGAAATTTTTTTCCAATCGGTATAGGTATGCACTAGAAGGGCCCAAATTATAGCTATAGCAGTCGATGGCCATGAATATCTCTCCTAGACGAGGCACGAACTGAATTTTTTTTCCAATCGGTATAGGTATGCACTAGAAGGGCCCCAAATTATAGCTATAGCAGTCGATGGCCATGAATATCTCTCTAGACGAGGCACGAACTGAAATTTTTCCAATCGGTATAGGTATGCACTAGAAGGGCCCAAATTATAGCTATAGCAGTCGATGGCCATGAATATCTCTCCTAGACGAGTCACGAACTGAAATTTTTCCAATCGGTATAGGTATGCACTAGAAGGGCCCAAATTATAGCTATAGCAGTCGATGGCCATGAATATCTCTCCTAGACGAGGCACGAACTGAAATTTTTTTTCCAATCGGTATAGGTATGCACTAGAAGGGCCCAAATTATAGCTATAGCAGTCGATGGCCATGAATATCTCTCTAGACGAGGTCACGAACTGAAATTTTTCCAATCGGTATAGGTATGCACTAGAAGGGCCCAAATTATAGCTATAGCAGTCGATGGCCATGAATATCTCTCTAGACGAGTCACGAACTGAAATTTTTCCAATCGGTATAGGTATGCACTAGAAGGGCCCAAATTATAGCTATAGCAGTCGATGGCCATGAATATCTCTCCTAGACGAGGCACGAACTGAAATTTTTCCAATCGGTATAGGTATGCACTAGAAGGGCCCAAATTATAGCTATAGCAGTCGATGGCCATGAATATCTCTCCTAGACGAGTCACGAACTGAATTTTTTTTATTAGAAGGGCCCAAATTATATCTATAGCAGTCGATGGCCATGAATATCTCTCTAGAGTCACGAACTGAAATTTTTTCCAATCGGTATAGGTATGCACTAGAAGGGCCCAAATTATAGCTATAGCAGTCGATGGCCATGAATATCTCTCCTAGACGAGGCACGAACTGAAATTTTTCCAATCGGTATAGGTATGCACTAGAAGGGCCCAAATTATAGCTATAGCAGTCGATGGCCATGAATATCTCTCTCTAGACGAGGCACGAACTGAAATTTTTCCAATCGGTATAGGTATGCACTAGAAGGGCCCAAATTATAGCTATAGCAGTCGATGGCCATGAATATCTCTCCTAGACGAGTCACGAACTGAAATTTTTCCAATCGGTAGGTATGCACTAGAAGGGCCCAAATTATAGCTATAGCAGTCGATGGCCATGAATATCTCTCCTAGACGAGGCACGAACTGAAATTTTTCCAATCGGTATAGGTATGCACTAGAAGGGCCCAAATTATAGCTATAGCAGTCGATGGCCATGAATATCTCTCTAGACGAGTCACGAACTTTTTTTTTCCAATCGGTATAGGTATGCACTAGAAGGGCCCAAATTATAGCTATAGCAGTCGATGGCCATGAATATCTCTCCTAGACGAGGCACGAACTGATTTTTTTTTCCAATCGGTATAGGTATGCACTAGAAGGGCCCAAATTATAGCTATAGCAGTCGATGGCCATGAATATCTCTCTCTAGACGAGTCACGAACTGAAATTTTTCCAATCGGTATAGGTATGCACTAGAAGGGCCCAAATTATAGCTATAGCAGTCGATGGCCATGAATATCTCTCCTAGACGAGGCACGAACTGAATTTTTTTCCAATCGGTATAGGTATGCACTAGAAGGGCCCAAATTATAGCTATAGCAGTCGATGGCCATGAATATCTCTCCTAGACGAGGCACGAACTGAAATTTTTCCAATCGGTATAGGTATGCACTAGAAGGGCCCAAATTATAGCTATAGCAGTCGATGGCCATGAATATCTCTCCTAGACGAGGCACGAACTGAAATTTTTCCAATCGGTATAGGTATGCACTAGAAGGGCCCAAATTATAGCTATAGCAGTCGATGGCCATGAATATCTCTCTAGACGAGGCACGAACTGAAATTTTTTTTTTCCAATCGGTATAGGTATGCACTAGAAGGGCCCAAATTATAGCTATAGCAGTCGATGGCCATGAATATCTCTCCTAGACGAGTCACGAACTGAAATTTTTCCAATCGGTATAGGTATGCACTAGAAGGGCCCAAATTATAGCTATAGCAGTCGATGGCCATGAATATCTCTCCTAGACGAGGCACGAACTGAATTTTTTTTCCAATCGGTATAGGTATGCACTAGAAGGGCCCAAATTATAGCTATAGCAGTCGATGGCCATGAATATCTCTCTAGACGAGGCACGAACTGAAATTTTTCCAATCGGTATAGGTATGCACTAGAAGGGCCCAAATTATAGCTATAGCAGTCGATGGCCATGAATATCTCTCCTAGACGAGTCACGAACTGAAATTTTTTCCAATCGGTATAGGTATGCACTAGAAGGGCCCAAAATTATAGCTATAGCAGTCGATGGCCATGAATATCTCTCCTAGACGAGGCACGAACTGAATTTTTCCAATCGGTATAGGTATGCACTAGAAGGGCCCAAATTATAGCTATAGCAGTCGATGGCCATGAATATCTCTCCTAGACGAGGCACGAACTGAAATTTTTTCCAATCGGTATAGGTATGCACTAGAAGGGCCCAAATTATAGCTATAGCAGTCGATGGCCATGAATATCTCTCCTAGACGAGTCACGAACTGAAATTTTTCCAATCGGTATAGGTATGCACTAGAAGGGCCCAAATTATAGCTATAGCAGTCGATGGCCATGAATATCTCTCCTAGACGAGGCACGAACTGAATTTTTTTTTCCAATCGGTATAGGTATGCACTAGAAGGGCCCAAATTATAGCTATAGCAGTCGATGGCCATGAATATCTCTCCTAGACGAGTCACGAACTGAAATTTTTCCAATCGGTATAGGTATGCACTAGAAGGGCCCAAATTATAGCTATAGCAGTCGATGGCCATGAATATCTCTCCTAGACGAGGCACGAACTGAAATTTTCCAATCAATCGGTATAGGTATGCACTAGAAGGGCCCAAATTATAGCTATAGCAGTCGATGGCCATGAATATCTCTCCTAGACGAGGCACGAACTGAAATTTTTCCAATCGGTATAGGTATGCACTAGAAGGGCCCAAATTATAGCTATAGCAGTCGATGGCCATGAATCTCTCTCTAGACGAGGCACGAACTGAAATTTTTCCAATCGGTATAGGTATGCACTAGAAGGGCCCAAATTATAGCTATAGCAGTCGATGGCCATGAATATCTCTCCTAGACGAGTCACGAACTGAAATTTTTCCAATCGGTATAGGTATGCACTAGAAGGGCCCAAATTATAGCTATAGCAGTCGATGGCCATGAATATCTCTCTAGACGAGGCACGAACTGAAATTTTTTCCAATCGGTATAGGTATGCACTAGAAGGGCCCAAATTATAGCTATAGCAGTCGATGGCCATGAATATCTCTCTCTCCTAGACGAGTCACGAACTGAAATTTTTCCAATCGGTATAGGTATGCACTAGAAGGGCCCAAATTATAGCTATAGCAGTCGATGGCCATGAATATCTCTCCTAGACGAGTCACGAACTGAAATTTTTTTCCAATCGGTATAGGTATGCACTAGAAGGGCCCAAATTATAGCTATAGCAGTCGATGGCCATGAATATCTCTCTCTAGACGAGGCACGAACTTTTTTTTTTTTCCAATCGGTATAGGTATGCACTAGAAGGGCCCAAATTATAGCTATAGCAGTCGATGGCCATGAATATCTCTCCTAGACGAGGCACGAACTGAAATTTTTCCAATCGGTATAGGTATGCACTAGAAGGGCCCAAATTATAGCTATAGCAGTCGATGGCCATGAATATCTCTCTAGACGAGGCACGAACTGAAATTTTTCCAATCGGTATAGGTATGCACTAGAAGGGCCCAAATTATAGCTATAGCAGTCGATGGCCATGAATATCTCTCTCCTAGACGAGGTCACGAACTGAAATTTTTCCAATCGGTATAGGTATGCACTAGAAGGGCCCAAATTATAGCTATAGCAGTCGATGGCCATGAATATCTCTCCTAGACGAGTCACGAACTGAAATTTTTTCAATCAATCGGTATAGGTATGCACTAGAAGGGCCCAAATTATAGCTATAGCAGTCGATGGCCATGAATATCTCTCCTAGACGAGGCACGAACTGAAATTTTTTTTCCAATCGGTATAGGTATGCACTAGAAGGGCCCAAATTATAGCTATAGCAGTCGATGGCCATGAAATATCTCTCCTAGACGAGGTCACGAACTGAAATTTTTCCAATCGGTATAGGTATGCACTAGAAGGGCCCCAAAAATTATAGCTATAGCAGTCGATGGCCATGATGAATCTCTCCTAGACGAGGCACGAACTGAAATTTTTCCAATCGGTATAGGTATGCACTAGAAGGGCCCAAATTATAGCTATAGCAGTCGATGGCCATGAATATCTCTCCTAGACGAGTCACGAACTGAAATTTTTCCAATCGGTATAGGTATGCACTAGAAGGGCCCAAATTATAGCTATAGCAGTCGATGGCCATGAATATCTCTCCTAGACGAGGCACGAACTGAAATTTTTCCAATCGGTATAGGTATGCACTAGAAGGGCCCAAATTATAGCTATAGCAGTCGATGGCCATGAATATCTCTCTAGACGAGTCACGAACTGAAATTTTTCCAATCGGTATAGGTATGCACTAGAAGGGCCCAAATTATAGCTATAGCAGTCGATGGCCATGAATATCTCTCTAGACGAGGCACGAACTGAAATTTTTTCCAATCGGTATAGGTATGCACTAGAAGGGCCCAAATTATAGCTATAGCAGTCGATGGCCATGAATATCTCTCCTAGACGAGGCACGAACTGAAATTTTTCCAATCGGTATAGGTATGCACTAGAAGGGCCCAAATTATAGCTATAGCAGTCGATGGCCATGAATATCTCTCTAGACGAGTCACGAACTGAAATTTTTCCAATCGGTATATAGGTATGCACTAGAAGGGGCCCAAATTATAGCTATAGCAGTCGATGGCCATGAATATATCTCTCCTAGACGAGGCACGAACTGAAATTTTTCCAATCGGTATAGGTATGCACTAGAAGGGCCCAAATTATAGCTATAGCAGTCGATGGCCATGAATATCTCTCTAGACGAGGTCACGAACTGAAATTTTTCCAATCGGTATAGGTATGCACTAGAAGGGCCCAAATTATAGCTATAGCAGTCGATGGCCATGAATATCTCTCCTAGACGAGGCACGAACTGAAATTTTTCCAATCGGTATAGGTATGCACTAGAAGGGCCCAAATTATAGCTATAGCAGTCGATGGCCATGAATATCTCTCTAGACGAGGCACGAACTGAAATTTTTTTCCAATCGGTATAGGTATGCACTAGAAGGGCCCAAATTATAGCTATAGCAGTCGATGGCCATGAATATCTCTCCTAGACGAGGCACGAACTGAAATTTTTCCAATCGGTATAGGTATGCACTAGAAGGGCCCAAATTATAGCTATAGCAGTCGATGGCCATGAATATCTCTCTAGACGAGGCACGAACTGAAATTTTTTTTCCAATCGGTATAGGTATGCACTAGAAGGGCCCAAATTATAGCTATAGCAGTCGATGGCCATGAATATCTCTCTAGACGAGTCACGAACTGAAATTTTTCCAATCGGTATAGGTATGCACTAGAAGGGCCCAAATTATAGCTATAGCAGTCGATGGCCATGAATATCTCTCTAGACGAGGCACGAACTGAAATTTTTCCAATCGGTATAGGTATGCACTAGAAGGGCCCAAATTATAGCTATAGCAGTCGATGGCCATGAATATCTCTCCTAGACGAGGCACGAACTGAAATTTTTCCAATCGGTATAGGTATGCACTAGAAGGGCCCAAATTATAGCTATAGCAGTCGATGGCCATGAATATCTCTCTAGACGAGTCACGAACTGAAATTTTTCCAATCGGTATAGGTATGCACTAGAAGGGCCCAAATTATAGCTATAGCAGTCGATGGCCATGAATATCTCTCCTAGACGAGGCACGAACTGAAATTTTTCCAATCGGTATAGGTATGCACTAGAAGGGCCCAAATTATAGCTATAGCAGTCGATGGCCATGAATATCTCTCCTAGACGAGTCACGAACTGAAATTTTTCCAATCGGTATAGGTATGCACTAGAAGGGCCCAAATTATAGCTATAGCAGTCGATGGCCATGAATATCTCTCCTAGACGAGTCACGAACTGAATTTTTTTTTCCAATCGGTATAGGTATGCACTAGAAGGGCCCAAATTATAGCTATAGCAGTCGATGGCCATGAATATCTCTCTAGACGAGGCACGAACTGAAATTTTTCCAATCGGTATAGGTATGCACTAGAAGGGCCCAAATTATAGCTATAGCAGTCGATGGCCATGAATATCTCTCTAGACGAGAGTCACGAACTGAAATTTTTCCAATCGGTATAGGTATGCACTAGAAGGGCCCAAATTATAGCTATAGCAGTCGATGGCCATGCTATAGCAGTCGATGGCCATGAATATCTCTCCTAGACGAGGTCACGAACTGAAATTTTTCCAATCGGTATAGGTATGCACTAGAAAGGGCCCAAATTATAGCTATAGCAGTCGATGGCCATGAATATCTCTCCTAGACGAGGCACGAACTGAAATTTTTTCCAATCGGTATAGGTATGCACTAGAAGGGCCCAAATTATAGCTATAGCAGTCGATGGCCATGAATATCTCTCCTAGACGAGTCACGAACTGAATTTTTTTTTCCAATCGGTATAGGTATGCACTAGAAGGGCCCAAATTATAGCTATAGCAGTCGATGGCCATGAATATCTCTCCTAGACGAGGCACGAACTGAAATTTTTCCAATCGGTATAGGTATGCACTAGAAGGGCCCAAATTATAGCTATAGCAGTCGATGGCCATGAATATCTCTCCTAGACGAGGCACGAACTGAAATTTTTTCCAATCGGTATAGGTATGCACTAGAAGGGCCCAAATTATAGCTATAGCAGTCGATGGCCATGAATATCTCTCCTAGACGAGGCACGAACTGAAATTTTTCCAATCGGTATAGGTATGCACTAGAAGGGCCCAAATTATAGCTATAGCAGTCGATGGCCATGAATATCTCTCCTAGACGAGGCACGAACTGAAATTTTTCCAATCGGTATAGGTATGCACTAGAAGGGCCCAAATTATAGCTATAGCAGTCGATGGCCATGAATATCTCTCCTAGACGAGGCACGAACTGAAATTTTTCCAATCGGTATAGGTATGCACTAGAAGGGCCCAAATTATAGCTATAGCAGTCGATGGCCATGAATATCTCTCCTAGACGAGGCACGAACTGAAATTTTTCCAATCGGTATAGGTATGCACTAGAAGGGCCCAAATTATAGCTATAGCAGTCGATGGCCATGAATATCTCTCTAGACGAGTCACGAACTGAAATTTTTCCAATCGGTATAGGTATGCACTAGAAGGGCCCAAATTATAGCTATAGCAGTCGATGGCCATGAATATCTCTCTAGACGAGGCACGAACTGAAATTTTTCCAATCGGTATAGGTATGCACTAGAAGGGCCCAAATTATAGCTATAGCAGTCGATGGCCATGAATATCTCTCCTAGACGAGGCACGAACTGAAATTTTTCCAATCGGTATAGGTATGCACTAGAAGGGCCCAAATTATAGCTATAGCAGTCGATGGCCATGAATATCTCTCTAGACGAGTCACGAACTGAAATTTTTCCAATCGGTATAGGTATGCACTAGAAGGGCCCAAATTATAGCTATAGCAGTCGATGGCCATGAATATCTCTCCTAGACGAGGCACGAACTGAAATTTTTTTCCAATCGGTATAGGTATGCACTAGAAGGGCCCAAATTATAGCTATAGCAGTCGATGGCCATGAATATCTCTCCTAGACGAGGCACGAACTGAAATTTTTCCAATCGGTATAGGTATGCACTAGAAGGGCCCCAAATTATAGCTATAGCAGTCGATGGCCATGAATATCTCTCCTAGACGAGGCACGAACTGAAATTTTTCCAATCGGTATAGGTATGCACTAGAAGGGCCCAAATTATAGCTATAGCAGTCGATGGCCATGAATATCTCTCCTAGACGAGTCACGAACTGAAATTTTTCCAATCGGTATAGGTATGCACTAGAAGGGCCCAAATTATAGCTATAGCAGTCGATGGCCATGAATATCTCTCCTAGACGAGGCACGAACTGAAATTTTTTCCAATCGGTATAGGTATGCACTAGAAGGGCCCAAATTATAGCTATAGCAGTCGATGGCCATGAATATCTCTCCTAGACGAGTCACGAACTGAAATTTTTCCAATCGGTATAGGTATGCACTAGAAGGGCCCAAATTATAGCTATAGCAGTCGATGGCCATGAATATCTCTCTAGAGACGAGGCACGAACTGAAATTTTCCAATCGGTATAGGTATGCACTAGAAGGGCCCAAATTATAGCTGCAGTCGATGGCCATGAATATCTCTCTCCAATCGGTATAGGTATGCACTAGAAGGGCCCAAATTATAGCTATAGCAGTCGA
>LUCW03000241.1:0-22500 GCA_001586965.3 Sphaeroforma sirkka
GGATGGGTTGGTGGGGCGGTGTGTGTATGTTCATATACCAGTATGAATGTTTGTATATGTGTTTCTCAATGTACAATTACATACGCAAATGCCTGTATTCGTGTATATATATATATATATATATGTGTGTGTGTGTCTGTGTCTGTGTCTGTGTCTGTGTGTATCTAAAATGTTTGTATTTATATTTGTGTGCGTGTGTACGTATATTTATATCTGTGTATATATGTGTATCGACATATATATATATATATATATATATATATATATATATATATATATATGTGTGTGATGTGTGTGTGTGTGTGTGCGTGTGTTGCGTGTGTGTGTGTGTGTGTGTGTGTGTGTGAGAGAGAGAGTATGTGTATCCGTGTATGTATATATATATATATATCTATATTTATTTATTTATCTATGTAGCTATGTATATTACTACTTTTATATACACTCTGCATTTTGCCTTCAGCACATTGCACTACTGTGCATGATGGTAGGCAGAAGTTTCTATGTTTCTATACAATTTGTCTCTTGATACATGCGAACAAAGAAAAAAATCATTCCTGTTGGCGAAATATAATATTTACACGTACGAGGAAAGCATACGCCTCAATACACTCTGAACTTTGCAAATCATTGTACAATCTCACATGCGCACTTTTTGGCACAGTGCACGATTGCAAATACGCTGCTCTGTATTTTCGGTATGTTTGTAACTGAGTGCGTTACGTTTCGTTAGTCTTCCAGATCAACTATGGTGAACAAATTGTACCTGTTTACTATCCCAGCTTTGTTTGCATAGATTACATGTTTCTACGTTACGCTGAAGCATGACAAATTGTTATTGAGTCTTGGTAAAGGCACAGGTGAATATTTCAATACCCTGTGGGATGCACACAATTATGTAGAATATTAGCCTTCCAAATATTACTGAGCGTTGTTATCCCACTACCCTTATGTGCCGAAGAAATTATTCGGTCGCAATTACACATATGTACTAAATGCAAATTTAAATTTTTACGACGTGTTCTTAAAGAAACAGTCTAGCAAGAGCAAGCCTGGATCAAATACCGCTTCTAAGCGACTTGCCGATAGTCACGCATCTAGTCATGATAAAAAAAAAATGAAGCTGGTATGATTGGCATGTACGTTTATGATCATGTGATTTAATATTGACATTCGTTAAAGCGCTACACATTCAGAAGCCCCAGACGTATTCAATAAGCTTTTGTAAGCTTGTCAGGTGCTATCGCAATCTGACCTAAACTTTGCTCATCACATAACAGTCGCAGGAAATGAGTGGTGCTAGATCAGGGGGTGCCACTTTCGCCAAAAGTAAGACGCGCACATTTTCCGCTTTGTTCCTTAATTCCGTAGCGTCGAACATTTAACGCATTATGTGCCGTCAATCAGACGTGACATGCTTATTCTCGTTAACTGAACACTACACAATGTCACTTCACACCGCGCTTCCTAATTTAGGACCACTATTGAGTCCAACACCGCTCGCCGAGAAAGAGGACAGTGCGAAGAATTCACATGGCAATTTAAAACGCAAAAAAAGCAAGCTATCGCATAGCCCGCCGGATATGACGCAAGCGGGGAGTAAACAGCCCACGTCCCACCTACAAGTCGCGGAAGGGATAAGTATCAATGTTTCTAGTAACCAGTCCTCCGGCAATAGCAGGCCGGTATTGACCCCGAGTTCCGGCGCTACACAAGAAGCCGAGAAACATGGTGAGTAGCTATTTATCATTCAGAGGTACACAGTCAATCGCTAGCAAATCGTTTTCTTTAATAGGTTTTTGGCTGGGAACTTCTGTACTAAAAGCAAGTACACTTAACACCTCAGATGGCGAGGGCGATGAGAATGGTGCTAACTCCGTGCCTGCCAATATGCCAACATTCGGGAAGGTGGATATGCCTACCCTAGGACCACGAGGTACCAGTAAAGTAAACCTGACTAATTCAGTTATCTTTTCCAGCATATATTTTAAAAGCGTCTGGATCAAACAAAAGTCTGACGATCTAATTAAATCACCCTGCCTTGACCTACCGCTTAGGTTCTATGAAAATAAAACCATCTGCGCCAGAGCCAGAGGATATGGCAGACGAGATTGATGCGGCGATCGACTCGGATGTAAGTGTCTACCATATTAAGAGACAGCACTTAAATCTTACGAGTTGAGACACGTTGTTGTGTCCAACTGTGAATGTGCACTCCTTAGTTCGCACTGATTGTGTAACCGGCTAACATTCTAGTATATATCACTACCTATACTATGTAGGACTCTGCCGAGGAATCCGAGGAGAATATGCGTGCGCCGAATGACGATGACTTCGACTCAGAGGTGTGTCAGCGATATTAATTTTCTCGCAGATTCTCGTGTACCAACTTGTTCTCTGTCACTGACCGTCGTGCCCTATCTGTCCCTCGCTAACAAGGAAACGATCCTGACTCAAATCTCTACGCTTATGAAATTTGCAGGCTTCGCCAACGCTTGTCATGGATACTGGTCACAGCGACTCAGAATAGTGTATATGAAAGGCAGTCTAACAAGGACTATCCAATATTGAGGGATCACTTCGGCAAAGATAGACACTCAGGTCGGCACATACCCATGGATTCAGCACATGACGCAGGTCCATAGCCTATTGTAATGAACGCATACAGTGATGAGCATTAAGGTTTGAGGCAAACATAACTTTAGGATGACATTCCAAGATTAGGCGGTATTGTGGGAATACAAGCCCCATTTTTCTTAGTCGTCACCGCAACACACCTCAGCGCTGCAAACCTCCAGTTGCGCGTCACAAGTATCATCGAAACAGCACCTTTGTCGTTTGAGCAAAACCATGCCATCCTCCTTGCAAGTGGTCTCGTCTATAACTGCTTCGCACCTCAGAAGAGAATCGCCGTCCATAGACTCTGAAACAAAGGACATTGCCGCAATAGCAGGTCGTACCCACACCCCGCAACACAATTCTGCACTACACTCGTCAAATTCTTCACAGCCTTCAGCCACGCAACAACTTTTGCGCGACTCAAAATCTGACCGATTGTCACAGTCGCTACTTATATATTCTTCTCCGCATGTTGTAGAAGGTATGTCGCTTTCCAGTTCCTCAAATTCGTACTCGCCGTCAGAAGTGTCAGTGGCGATATCAATGCTATGGTCGATACAGGCAAACTCAGCGTCCGACCACACCTGGTCCAGGTCTTTGCAACGGCACTCACTATTCCTTAGTATCGATCCTGAAGGGCAATCGTCAACACAATAGTCTTTCAGTTCATTCCAGATCGGGTAATCTACCGCGCACTCACATTCTCCCGAGTCGTTTCGCACTTGATTTATCTTGCATCCAGATTGACGGGTCATCAGAGAGTGATACTGTATACGACTCTGATTTTGAACTATATTGACCTCTGGTACGTTTGCAGCGTGCGATGCAGGGGCCCCACAGGCCAGCCGTGCTGTTGAGATCATTATTAATGACTCTAAGGTGTTTCTAAAAGGTTGCATAGTGGATTAGTGAGTCGTGGGAGAATATAAATTTTAAATACCAAGTAAGAGTATAACAGCAGATTAATATATATATTTTAAAGTCTGTAGTTGTGAATATCAAATATGAAAAGTTGCATAGTGGATTAGTGAGTTGTGGCCTTGTGGGATATAAATGTTAAAAATGTACCGAGTAACAATATAACAGCAGGTTATTATATTTTTTTAAAGTCTGTCGCTGTAAATATCAAATATGAAAAGTTGTGTAAAATGTATCCCCCCCCCCAGTGGCCAAAGACCAGTCCCAAGTCCCAGTCCCGTTCAGACAGCCCTTCTCTGTCTATAAGCTCTCTCTCAATCTGTACTTATTTGTACACTCTAATTGAGTCATACAGGATAATATATCTGATCTCTCTCTTTAATATATCTGATCTCTCTCTTTCTCTATCTCTACTACATACTACTATATGTACTATCACTATGTAATAGTCGTGCATAATAAAAATATTTGTAGAGCGAGAGAAGGGGGTGGGTCCATGACTTCAGAGCCCAGGCCCCAGTGAGTTAGGGACCCCAGACTCAAGAGTCACAGACTCGCGAAGACTCCGGAGTACAGAGTACTCTACTCTACTAGAGTAGAGAGAGGGTCTAGTCTACTAGCAGAGTAGAGAGAGAGTCAATTGGCACCGCCAATTAGGCAATTTAATACTCTTCATAAAATATACTTTTTCAAAATCGTCCAAAAAGCGGACGGACACCATGGGCTCACACTCCTCAGTCCTCACACCCGAAGGCCGAAGCGAACAGTTTTGATTTTTTTAAATCTATACCATCACATCTGCACGGGGTATGACTCATAGATAGTACTAATTGCGCTCAACGAGTGGTTCGTTCAATTTCAATATCCACATGAAAACCATATATCGTATCTATCATCCATTGAAATGTAGATTAATATTGGAATCTAAGGACTCAGAGCAAATAAAACAACTAAAATTCACCTAAGCGGACATCCGTTGATTTTATTTACCAATAAAACCCGCCAAGAGTCTCCTGAGTTTTCCTGAGTTATTATCCACCAACAAGATACACTTCTTAGAATACTCCATATAATCAAGTTATTCTTCTTTTAGAGCGCAAATAGGAAAAGGTATCTGATAGTTTATTGTTTCCTTCGACCGTATCTTATCAGTCACTGTAAAGGCCGTCTAAATCTAACATGTAATATTCACACGTTAGTCTTTCAAAAAATCTTTTTTAGATTTTTTACTTACGGCCGGTTGCAATGGATCACAGTGAGAAAGTGAACCAAAGTAACCGATCATTCAGTATGTATAGTTCTGAAAACGATCAGCGTCGATCCTGTTGGGTCACACGAAAGTGGCGCGCCAAATAACCAACGGATGAGGTTTTAAGAGTCAAGGTTTTTTACCCGAGTTAAGGCCAAAACCACAAGGTTTTACAACCCCCATGCTATTTCGAAGAATGAAATAGGATTCGGGAACCGTGGCTAGGCTAAATGTAGGAAATAAAGTATGGCCGGGTAATGAAAAATAAGTCCAGAATAGGAATAAGAATAGGAAGGATACAGAGAACAGTAAAGCAATAAGAGGACCTTTAGCAAGGTTGAGTGACCGCAAGCTTAGTGCGCCAATCGAGTAATGCCCAGTAGAGGGGTTCAGTCGCAAGAGACTATGCAGGCTTTAGTGCAGAGTTGAAGGTAGTGACCCGATTTTGGGCAAGATGAGCGTTGTAAACTTCGATGGATATTTCTATGTTTTAAACTATGTTATATAAACTAAGGTACAATTTAAGTCGGTTAGAATATAGCAGTGGTAGCTTGTGTAACAATGATCGGACTGCCTCTTGGTAAGAGCCTTAGTATCCTCGATCACACCGGACGTACCTTTAGTATTTCCTATGCGGCTCATATATTTGTTGTAAATGATGGAATGCAGACTTAAGCCTACCTTAAAAAAGATAGTCGCACCTTCCATTTTGCGTAGTATCTCGCTTATCTTTGGTATGGGAAAACTATGTTGCGGAATTAGTTTATTGATTGGCGACAGGTCTAGTACTACCCTTTGTTTATAAACATTCCACCAGATTTATTTTGATCGACCGCTAAGAGAGCTAAATTAACTGGGGTTGCATCATGATTGATTTCCTCTGTTTCAACCAATCTTCAATTTGGGTTTTGACAACGTCTTTGTGTCTCCAATTTACGTAGTTGAACTTAAACATACACCAGTCAGTTATTGCAATCTCTCTATTTTGTATAATTAAGTACATTACTATATCGGTAAAGTGCGGAATCATATCCTTTGCTTCACCTTCTGGAAGTTTAGGTATCTATAACATGCTATCATCTGACTGATCTTTATTTGGGTCTAGCCCATTAGGTAGACCAGTGAAAGCTATACCTAAACTGAGAAGATCAGTCATTTCTATAATTAAATAGTATTTCTGAGACATGTCAGTAGCGATTAGGTGAGTCTTTACTTCTCTTCTATCTGACAACATTATGTGTGCATAGTCGATGGCTTCTTCGCAAGTGATATATTTGCCATTTTTCTATATTAAATTAGTTCTTTCGTTAGTGATAGCCATATCTGTAACGTAGGTTACTCGGCGTGATCTAAAACTGTATCAAAAGGTGCTATGACTTATCTACATAATCTGTTTGAAATATACGTTCACCTTCTTTGGTATAGACTTTTTTTTGAACTTTTTCTCATAATCTTGCTCTAGTGCACACATATAGAACTGTCAGAACTTAACTGGGACGTCCGGCATGTCCTTGCAATCATCTTTGTGCCAACCGTTAGTAACCTTGCAAGTAGTACACTCTTTCATATAATGCCCAAAGTCTGGCTTGCCTGGTGCACACTTAACAGAGTCGTGTTTACCATTCCACTTGCCATCACTCTTAGTGAGGCTCTAACCACCCTTCTTGCAAGGTGCCCTCTCCTTCCTTTTGTAATAGCCGGGCCTCCACATTAGACTCTTATGTTGATAAACGTTCTCTTAAGCAGTACGTAATTTATAAACGTACTATTAAAAGCACGTGTATTAAATGGTTTTTAACGGTTCTATTTACAAGTACCTTTTCCATTTTACAAATCAGAGATTTTGGCCCCGACCCATTAAAAGGACTTTGAAAAATGCCAAAGAGTAGATTTGGAGTAGGTCAATATACATCTGAATACTTTGGTAGCGAGATGGCTCAACCGAATGTAGGTTTCTAGGGAC
The DNA here is from genome assembly GCA_001586965.3 of Sphaeroforma sirkka. NCBI lineage: Eukaryota > Ichthyosporea > Ichthyophonida > Sphaeroforma > Sphaeroforma sirkka. The sequence goes on from LUCW03000241.1 coordinate 6,750, forward strand.
CCTTAATGGTTACCTGGTTTGACCTCCGCTCAGCCAACCAGATGTGTCAGTCTGATGATGGCAAGTCGGTAATTCTTGATAAGTGGCCAGTTATTGGTTAAGACAATAACTAAGGACATCAAGAGTATTGTTTTTCTTTTTTTCTTTTTTTTCTAAAGATAGGATTTTACTAGTTTTAGTAATTAATGCGACGAAACAAGCAATACTAGTTTCGACGATAACGATAACGAAAAAATAAATAAAATCCCTTCGGCGAAGTCAGTATTTGGAGGATGATATATTGGCAATGTCTCAGCCTTACAATCCCCCAGAGTATTTCTGATTTCTATGAGGCATACCTAACTTTATTACCAGACTAAAATTTGTATACTTAAAAAACTTATTAAAAGACTTTAAGATTTTATTACGTTTAGTAGCTCTAAGATCTTTATACTGCCTTAAGAGACCGATATCTACACATTTTAAAGTTAGCAAAGTATTAACTACTTGAGCTACTTAAGCGTCGTGGTAATCAACTACCACATAAAATTTTCTTAAGATAGTAACTATTCGTTAAGTGAATAGCAGAAGTCGTACTGGATAAGTATGACTAAGAAGGACTCTACGCTATCTAAGAAGCGTAAAGCGGATAAAAAGAAGATGGACAGAGAATCTGCCGAAGACGCAGTCAACCCCATTGTCGCTAAAGACGACAATACACTGGATACCGGTGAGACTACTCCATTAAGAGAGAAGTCAGCCGAGAAGAGGGCTAGAGGACCCACTCTCTCCTCAAGTTCAAAGCTCGCAAACCCGCGAAGCGAAAATAGGAGTGGGTTTAAGACCACTCCATCTACTATCCCTGAGGAGATTAATCCAAAGGGTAAAGAACCAATTACGGAAGTAAATTATGACGACCTCGAGGAGATTAATCCAAAGGGTAAAGAGCCAATTACGGAAGTCAACTACGACGACCCCGGTGACGATGAAGTCCAACCCGATAAGGGGCCGACGGAAGACGAACCACAGGCCAGCGCATCTACCCACATCAGTAAGTTGCTCGATGAAAATGCTGGACTTAAGAATCAGTTAGCTGCCCTAGAGAAACATCTCGCACTAGAGAAGTTATCTATCGCACACGTAGATCGAATGTACGGAACAGGCGAGAAAGCTAAACGCCTACGTGAATATGTCTCTAACGACACCATTGCAGCTGTAAAAGAGCAGTCAAAACATCGCTTAGAGACGACCAATGAGGAGTACCACGATCTGGCCTTCTCTGGCCCTTGTACCTCTGGCGTTTTTCCCCAGACTTCCTCCTTTGCCTCCTTAATACTCGTACTGGATGCTCCCGAGAAGGGGATGTTCCAGGCCCCATTATGGGTCTTCTCACTCTGCCTACAAGAGGTACCTAACTTGACGCTGTCCGTCACTTTGACTTCAAGGTTAGAGTAATAAACTCATTGGCGGGAATATGAGACCGAGGAACAAGTTCATGGGTAGTAGACATCTTAGTTGTAGGCTCATCACCAGAAAAGTTGAGTGAAACAGTGAAAGGACGAGCAGGGTCTGGGGAAGGTGAAATATAACCCAATGGGGGAGGGGTTGACTCATGAGGCTGATGTGTAAACTTCGATGGAAATTACTAGGTTTCAAACTATATTAAACTAAAATACAATTTAGTCAGTTAGGATTTAACAGTGGTAGCTTGTGTAAGAATGATCGGGACTGCCTCTTGTTAAAAGCCTAAATATCCTCGATCACACAGGGCGTACCTCTAGCTGTTCTTTATTGAATAATTTTCACTAGAAGTACTAAATGTTCATGACCACTTGCTTAATTTGTAAATAGACATAATAACGTAAGTCACGTTAATACATTAGCTGATATAAATAAAGTTCCACCTGAAGAAAAGTTAAAAAAAAAAAAAAAGACTTATTGGATTTTGGAGATTGGCGGGAGGACCAAAATCTATAAGTAGTAGTTCAGAGATTATAAAATTTAGTTTATAATATCCTACATCTACTAATGTCTCAAATAGGTCCAAGTAGATGAGTCATACCAAATACTCAGGCTATTGGAGCCATCAAAGTGAATTTAGAACACTTTGGAAATATTGGAAAAAGAGCTTGTACTAAATTATTTAAAATACAAATAAAAACCAATGTATTATCTCAATTGATCTTGATATTTTAGACTGACCGGAAGCCGTATTTCTACAGATGGCAATCTGATAACAATGGGTTAGGAGTCGGGGTAACGTTGAGGTCATGATCAACTGGATCAGTGGTCAAGAATAGTTTACCATCCGGTTCTGGAGTAGAAATAGTCGATGAAGGGACATTAAAGGACTCTCGAGCAGTCAAATGTCTTGGTACTTCGGGAGATAAAAAAACCCTTGTTGGGTAGGACAAGGAGAGATGACTGTGAACCAACTGAGGTAGGGGTCACAAGGATGACTGTCCGATCTATGGGTATGTCGCTCTGTAGTGTCGGAAGTCGGCGTAGGCATCGAACTGGAAGATAGCGAGGGGGAAGTGGGGATCGGTTTGGGCCATCGCCACTTCCTTGTCTCAGCAAATGAGGTACGGAGAGCATTGCACATGTATACTTCCTGTTCCGGGTCCACCTCGCTCGTAGATGGTTTACGTTTAGTGATAACCATAACAGGCGTAATGGGGTGGATACAAGATTATCTACACCACGAGGGAGGCCTAGTATACCAACAAAAAAAGGCCAGAATTTGATTGGAAGTGGCAAAGGGGAATGAGGTTTAGGGGTGGATATCAAGCCTGCGACAGTATATTTCCACGGAGGGAGTCCTAAAGCAATATTACCGTCTTTAAGGAAGGTATCCTCAGTATGGGGAATAACGATAGGAATATCCACAAGATGGTAGAAAAAAGAAGGGAGATATGGAGACGTAGTCCAATAAGGGAGAATAGCTATAGTCCTAGACCGGGAAGCCTTTTCAAAGCGGCGGAAAAAGGCTTGATATTTAGTCCAAGGAGGGTTCACAAGGTAAAACGCATTATCTAGCGGAGCAGTCTCAGATGTACAGCTCATTGTACCGCCTTGTATTGTGCAATACTTGGGTAAATGATGGCACTTTTTGCTAGCATAGATATAAAAATGGGGAACCCCTCCATTTATGTATAAATAACCGAAACCACTCAGGGTTAAGTAATAATTCGTCAGAATTAGCCGTAGGGATAATATTATTTATTTCAAAAAATGACAAGTATGTATATTACAATGTATGAACATATGATATGGCTCTCATAGTCGCTGTAGTGGTTCAGGAAAGATTAGCGTTTGCCGGGATTTGCGGGTTAGGTGAAAAGAGGTTTGTATTATGCTTTGCTTGGTAAGCCTTCTGGAGACGATCCGCGGTAGATTGGAGAATGTCTGCGTTAGTGGAATTGACAAGTGGGATCAGTAGTGCATCCATGCTGCGGTCAAGAATTTTTGGCGCTCGTTCATGTGTGCAGCGGGCCTCCTGCTTAGTGCGGAGATAATGGATTAAAGCTGCTTTCGTAGCGTCGGGATGTTGTTGGGAGCGGGGGTCGATGTTTTCATCAAGCTGCCATTTCCATGTAAGTGCTGCATGTCGTTTAATCTGGGCGACAGCGTCGCTAGGAACACAAAGGCGGATGAAACTGGTGGAGCTTCCGCGGCGATTTGGTTGAGATACCGATATAGACGGAAGATACCAGAGAAAGTGGTGGCGATTGAGGACTGGTTGGGCATGCCAGTATTTTTCAAATACTGATTGGGATGGGGGGCTTGCCGTTAGGGAAAATTGCTCGGAAGAAGAGCCATACCGGAGTTATGTCATCCATTTCATGAAGAGTTTTGTCCGGCATCGGGCGGCCCACCACTTTCGTCAAAAGGTGTTCGGGTACTGGAGGCTGCGGTTGGGACTGAGAAGCTGGTAGGGTCGGGTGTTTTTTAGGGCTCGGTTTTGTAGGTTTGTCCACTTTTGAGCGGTAGCTGGGAGGCTCACTGCTGCTATTGGGTGCCTGTGACCGCGGTCTTTTTGCAGGCGGAGCAGGCGTGCTTGTGGAGCCAAATCGGAAAGTGTCGGGTGTGTCTTTATCTATAGGTGCACGGGTTTGGGATTTAAGGTCCCGGAGTTTAGATTCAAGGTTGATTGTTTTTGCACAGAGGTTGGTAAGCATTTGGTGTATGGTTGATTTCCATTGGTCATCAGTCAAAGGCTCCTTGGAGATGGGGCTATCATTGTTCGGGGTTGTTAGAGCCGGTCCCAAAATTTGATTGAGATTGGCCTGTAGAGTACTGACCTTGGCAGAGAGGTTTGTGATCGATTTTTGTATGTCCAATTTCCATTGGTCATTGGGTAAGGAGCCGTTGGGGACGAACGTCTCAATTGGGGATTCGGCCTGGCCCGACATTTTTCGCGGATGTGGGACTGTGGGACTGTAGGAGTGTGGGTCCCCAGACTCCCTACTGTATTTTATTTTTTTGATTGGAAATCCAAATTTCAAGTCAACGTTTTGGTGGGGTCTGTGGGTTTTTGAAAGTGGTATGCAGTTCTACACTGGTGACCTACTGGTCACCGAGATTTACGTTTCGGAGACGAAAATTCGAATCAAAGGTCCATCGTGAAAAATAAATATGGGGAAGTGAAAAATAAATATGGGGAAGAAAAATAGCCGTAGGGTGTGGTAAAAGTGATGTCACCAGAAGAATAGGAGAGGCGACCAGAGGATTCAACCACGTAACCCTGCGGGTAGCAAAGTGCATAATCGGGCCCAGGGTCGACGGAGCACGGGACATCATGTCCGCCACAAAGTTCCAATCGTCGGGTATATGGCGAACATTGTCATGTCGACGTACATTTTCGACCAAACAAAGAAGATGGTCACCGCGAGTGGTGGCTGGGAATTCCATATTCGGGTGGAAAATAAATAAATAACAGACATATGGTCCGTCCATATGTTAAGAGAATGATGACATGGAGTGATAGTCATTTCACCTTCGTCGACGCCGTAAGCAACAACCATGGTCTCGAGATCAAAAATGTGATAACGTGATTGCGCGGGGTTGAGCTTTGTAGATCGGTATGCGACAGGAAAGAGTCGGTCGATACCATTGATACTATAGCCTTCAGTGTGGGGGTCAATAATAGGTTTAGGGTTCGTATGGAGTGTTGTAGGGCACGATAGTTGTAGGGCCCGAGCAAGGAATATCCGTTCTCTTTCATTAAGAGTATCTTTGGCAGATCGACGAGGGTGTTTATGAAGAGGTAATTGTAGGTTCCATTCAATAGAATGGCTCGGGTGGCGGCTCGAGAATGATTTAGTAGGTAAAGATCGTTTGAGGCCTTGTCGTGGAGAGGTCAAATTGGGTTACTGAAATGCTTTGTTGGTGGCCAAAGCTTGGTCAGCATCCTCTACCCGTTTAGCGCTAAGAGGCTGGGACCATCCCTTAGGGAATACCGAAGGAATTTCCTCGGAACGGGGAATCCGGACGAAGAGGCCGGGACCGACGCCTATTGGGCATGCGTCGACAAAAAGGTGCAAATAGTAGGAGGAATCCGGAGTGACAAGCATTATGGTACCGTTGATAGCTTCAAGGATGAGTCGATAGGCAGCATGAGTAGCAGCCGTATATACAAAAGGTACGTTCTTATTGGTCAAGTCAGTTAATAGCACCAGTATAACGGCCATGTTAGGAACATATTGTGACCACCAATTCATGGTGGCACAAAAAACTTCAACCGCATGATTGTCTTCCGGCGGGCGAAGAGTATTGATGGCTTTTAGTCGGTCTTGATTAATCGTTGTATAATTATGAACCGTATTACGACCATAATATAATTATGAACCGTATTACGACCATAATATACTTTTGTAGTGTCACGTAGCAGACAAAGGTGTGTCTTTGAAGCTCTTAGCCATACGCCAGCTTTGTAGCAAATACGTGCATATGTAAGCAAATGGCCCCAATGTCGGAGGAGGGTACGTGAACCCCAATGTGGCATAACTCCATCATCGACGAAATGTTTGAGTACGTCTCTTAGGTGACGAAAAGTTTCATCCATAATTGATTGCAGCATAAATGTCATCATTTTACCGCCGAATACATCCGCAATAGGGCGCCAAACATCGCCCTCGGAAGTGATCTAGGTAAGATAATCGCGGGAGCTTTCAGCATATTTATGCTGATTGAAGCTGCAGACCATATCCATGGCGGAAACAATATCTCCACGTCGGATATGGGCCATGCACCCTTGTTCTGTGGGTATAGGGTAGAGATCTACATGGAAATTTGCATTGTAAACTTTTAAATTTTGGCAATATCTTACATCTTTAATAGATGTGGGTTTAATTCGAGGGTTCATTTGTACGAGTACCGCACTTGACATCCACGGGCTGAAGAAATTGCCTTTCTCAATGATGCCGCGTTTATAATCCCTAGAGCACATTTCCTCTTCCCAGTGTATTATCTCGCGATACTTTTGTTTGTATATTATACGGCGCGGAACAGGGATAACGACCAACGGTATTTCAATATCATAGCCGTGGATGTAGTTATGGTTGTCGGGATCGTATACGATACGATTAAATGCTTCTTTAAGTTCAGAGGCTTGTTCGTCTGTTTTATGAAGTAATAGGGCGACACGATTAACGCCCGACCAATCATATGATTCAACATCGCCAGGAGTATAACGGCATTTGTGATGGAACTCGACGGCGGCTGCATCATCAACTGCAGCTGTTATTAATACACCAACATAAGGTACAAGTGCAGTGGATGTAGTAGCCTGTGGTTGCAGCTTAAGGCCGAAGCGAGGAGGATTGTACGAACAGCCCCAGTAGGTATTTAAGAGATTTTCCCTCTGAATAATAAAACTTAATAGAATATCTCATCCCACTGGGATTTCAGAAGTAACTAAGAAGTGTAATTCAGTCGTTTCATAGTAGTTAAGGGAACCGTTTTGGTCATATACTTGAAGAAGAATACTAGTAGTAACTTGCTCCGTTGGAGCTTGTAAAGTTATACCACCAAAGATGCTCATGTGGATATTGGGGTAAGGAATTTCTTTTGAACAAGTGTTTTATTTATAAGGTTAGGTATGGCGCCGTCATCGGCATAGCATAACACTTGTGTTGATTGGTAGAATGTAGTAACCACTGGCCCTTCCTGATTTCAATTGAGATCTGATGTAAGAGAATTGACCGAATCGTCATTTTGAGGACAGTCACATTTGACATGACCTGGCTCGTTGCAGCCATATCACGTGACGGATGGTAACTGTGAACGAGAACGCCCATGTGTAGGTGGGAGTGAAGGTAGAGTTCGAGAACGTGAGGAAGGACGGGTGCGATCTTCCTATGAATGGCCAGCGTGGGAGGCACGAGGAGAACTTGGGGCCGTGGGGACCGAATCAGATACTGTCGAGTTAGTTAACTAAAAACGACGATTTCCAGGACGAGATCGTTGGAAATTGTTGGGGACTACAGGGTCACGGTTGCCTCGATTGTCATAATGGGTGTAGTGGTTGTTATCTGCAGATGGTTGAGTCAATTTTTTTTAATGGGGCTCTTCGAGAACAGCCGCTGCATAATCAAAACCAGTATGACGGTGCAAGGTTGTAAAGGATTTTTCAAGATTATCCAAGCATCCAGAAAACAAGTCATCAATTCGTTGATGAATGTTGTCAGCAACTCGCTCAAGAAGGTCGGGATTCCGACGTAGGATCTGGTACAAACGTGCCATGTAAAATGTGCCGTTCGTAAGCATGACAAGATAAGCATGCAAGGATCGGCAGTTCCGGTTGGCTCCCTCATTGAGATTGTCAAGGAGCATCTGGTCTGTGATGTCAGAGAGTTCAGTTGGCTTGAGTCTGGAAGCGCTTTCGCGCCAAGTACGTGTTTCAGGGTCACAAAAGTACGGTTCAGGGTGCTCAGGTAGCCATTGGCGGGCATTAAAGTCCCATACAAAGCCGTCTTTCCAATCGTCAATTTCCCCAGCAGAATTGCAGACATCGCGATGATCACGATGGATCCACTTTTCATTGGAACACGACCATCGAAAAGGGCCTACTGGTTTGAGTGGGCGCCTGTCAGATGTATTCTCGAGGCGAGTGTCAACATCATCTTCTTGACGATGCGATTTGCGTTTATCACGATCACTGAAAATTGTAGCTCGCAACTGAGAAGCTGTGGGCGCAGGTAGCGCTGGACGGAAAGCCTTAGCTCCAAGCATGAGATGGGAATTATGACCATGTGCCTCAGAACTGAGGGATTCAGTATTCTATAGTAAATAATAAGCTTTGTTAATCAAGACACGGGGTCCAATAAAGTCTACATCACGTACATGCTGGATTCGTTTGAATGAGTTGTTGTTTTCTCGACCTTTACGGTCTTGGGAAAGACGGTAAAGACGAGCATCTTGTCCCTGCTTGAAAAACAGGTTAGCCATAGGGCCAAATTCCGTATTGACTATAGATAGTCATTCCTCTGGTGATGTCGTGTTGGACATCCGGGGCTCGATCAGATGCCAGGAACCTGGGTCGACGAAATCCATCAGCCGGTCGAGATGTGGGGCACGATCAGAAGTGGTCAAACGTTACTTCAAAAACTACTGAAACTGCTTCTCCTTCATAAAGTTAGCAACTTTTTTTAGTCCAAGAGTAAATAGGAAGCTCATCCATTGGGCGGAGAACCCAAGGGAGGGATGAATCGTTGGAGTTATTATTGTTTCGAACCATGTTGGAATAGTTGTTGAATCGTATCTACCCTTTCTGAACTGTGATATACAACCTTTAAGTCGATTGTAAAGGCCGCCTAAATCTAACACGTAATGTTCACACGTTGGTCTTTCAGGTAATCTTAGTTTATTGACCTAAGTTCGGTTGCAATGGATCACAGTGAGAAAGTGAACCAAAGCAACCGATCATTCAGTATTTATAGTTCTGAGAACGATCAGCGTCGATCTGCTGGGTCACACGAAAGTGGCGCGCCAAATAACCAACGGACGAGGTTCTAACAGTCAAGGTTTCTTCCCCGAGTTATGGATAAATATATATATATATATATATATATATATATATAAACCAAAGCCACCAGGTTTTACATCAGTCTCAAATTCTACAATGAAAAATCAGCTTTACACTCTATTATTGAGTTTCCTTATCTTTTAAAAAATTCTTACCTATGGTACGGATTCACTTTACGCCCTAAATGCTAACCCAAGAACAAGTGCAACAGTCTCGTTTCACATATATTCGCAGTTTCGATTTGTAGCGAGACACAAGATTCATAAGCACGGCTATCATTTGGTTCTGCAGACACAATGCCACACGCAAGTGCGTTCATTATATCCGATCAACAGGATGAAAATAGGGTTCACATTCCGAGGTGCAACATCCACTCCCTGAAAATCAGATACAAAGATCAATGTATTTAGACGACAATCATTCAGAACTTTCACATTGAGAATTGTAATATATATTGACGCCGCCTTTACCAGATTGAATGAGGTACTCAAATGTATTCAACATCAGCTGCGACAACAGCACGAGTTTTAATTATTATTATGAGAAACTTGCAACGTACGTCCGTTCCTCATTTGGCTACCAAAACAATGTGTGATATACTCCTCCCAATTCGGATTGATGATAGAGCAGCTTTCATGTCCAAAGCAATTCGCGCATGGCATAGTAGAACCCCTTCTGCTCGACACTGGTGGAAAATAATATCGGTTCGTAGCATGAGTCAACTTCAATGATTGATACCGGAATGGTAGAGGGATACTACACTAAAACACACAGCTAATTATGGCTATGTAATTTTCTCAAGTTGAACTATATTTATATGGCACGGAAATCAGATGCTAGTTATACATTCAAAACATCCACCCATCACACCGTGTCTGCATTTGATGGAGGCCAAGCTGTCACCGGCATCGTAGGTTCGGAACAGAAGGCGTCACCTCTCGAATCCAAAAATTGGCGCACGTTACATGATAAACTGAACCATTGATGTGAGCTACTGCTGTGTTGGGCTGATACGAGTAATTAGTGGGCTCAGCGCTATGGTCCTCTTCACCCTGTACAACATTATCGTTCTCACTTACTAGATCAGTACTGTCGTTGTTTGATGCGTTCGTGACCTCCACATAACACAAACATATGGCACAATTGAATACTTCTTTACCATCGCGAAGCACATTTCCGACATTGGCAGACTCGGGTTGAATACTCGACGAGGGTTTGGCAATCCCTTCATATTCCACTTCGTTAACTTGAGCAAGACAGATCCCCTCAACATGTGGGACAAGGCCCTGCCAAACACGATCTATATCTTCCATAAGACGACAACAACCGACCATATCCTCATCAACCCCTGCTTGGATCCGACGCGAAAGCATATAAATCTCGGCGATACCTATCAAGTAGTTCTGCGTCTGGGGCGCTTCCATGACCTAAAATGATTGAGAGGGTTATGTAAAAAAAATGCGCTCTCTTGAAATACAGCTCAAAATATAAGACACATCAAGATACGATTTCGTCGTCGGCAAATAGACGTTGAGTTTCGAAGACTATACAACAGAAATTAACTTATCTCTCACCTCTTCAATCGTGATCTTTGAGGCCGTGTGCTGCATACGGTCCAATGTTCGCTGCGCAGTAGTGAGAACCGCCATACACCTCGTTAGAAGTCGTGACCACTCGAACTCGCGATCATCAACTGTCGGCGACAAGGAATCACGACTGCAGATACGAGTACAGGCAAATAAGTGGTGTTCAAATTTGTGCATGTAATAATTTCACAGAGGATTGTACTCTAACGTGCATTGAAGTGATTTGAGGCGACAGATGAATGTAGAGTAGTGATTTGAAATTGGTAAGTCGCTTAACTGCAAAATATAACCTACTCGTGAATCGTTTCGGAAGGATTCTCACTTTCACTCGCACTACGGAAATAGCTGTAGAGATCTCCATCAGTTGGTGGAGGTGTCGCAATTCTGCTTGTGTTCTGGCCTGGTGCCACTTTCCGCACGAGAGAGGATTGACACCCATGATCGATAAATTTATTCTTGTTCTCATCAATCTGTAAAGCGAATAAGTGATATATAAACTAGCAAGCTCAGCAACCAATTTTAAAAAGGTGAAAAAGCAGGCGAATGTGTCTGCTTGATTTGCTCTTCATTTTGCCGAAGGGAATGTACACCACAGAGGTTGTGTGCTAGAAACCTTCAATGTGCCACACTCATTAAACGTACCCCATGATCATGTTCCGTGGCTTTCTTCTCGGCCACGAGTGTATCCAGGTCAGTCATAAATGTAGAGAGCGCGTCGTCATAATTTACGCTTCCTGTTGCGTGCTCTGCAAATACCCTGGCCTTGATATATGCTGTCCTCCAGGCGAAATACAATTGTTTTGTTATAATGCGAGATATGGGTAAAAATTTGGGAACCACGGCAGCTTGTGATTGAAAGCCATTAATAAAGCCAGGGGGATAAGGTGACGGTAAAACTATCGATTGTAATTAACAACAAACCTTTTCTGATTTAAAATCGATAACACACCTGGCGAGTCTTCGGAGAACATTCGTATAACAGCTGGACTGCTTTCGGGCTGTTCAATCTCGTCGCGTTCATATTCCTTCTCGTGAGGGTCGCTCTGGTCACTAGCAACGGTCATTGCCCGTTTTTCATCTGTTGTGACCTTGTCAACGTCATATACGGATGTCTCCAGGTCAACCTCATTGTGATCCTCCTTTATAGACAGGTCAAATTTACCACTTGCTTTGTTTCTTTTCTTATACTTAGATTGGACGTCATGATCCGGTGCTGCGGGGTCGTGACTATAAGCTTGCGTTGAGAAGGCCATCGCTATGCCCATACCTACCGAAACTCGAGAAAGAAAATAATAGATAAGTGTAGCATATAATCATGGCTAATATCGAGACTGCCTGTTATTTTTTACTTAGGCAACAGAACAATGTAAAGTTAAACATGAATGTTTGAATGAGGACAACAATACCTACCGGGTGCTAGGTTTTCCTCGAAATTGGTGCCAAATCCGCCGAAATCACCGAAGTCATCATCGTTATTGTGGTCGTCCTCATCACCATTTGTAAATGAGGCAAAGAGGTCCTTGGCCGCATTGGGCGTTCCCACGGACACCATAATCGTCCCAGTTGATGCATGATCAAGATGAGCGGGCGGGCTGGATTTTGGCGAACCAATTTGAGCATTCGCCACCTCATCAAGATCTCCATTGATGCTATCACCAGGCAAACCTCTCTCTGCTGTTATTTCACGTTCCGGTCGCTCATGCCCTCGACTATATAACGAAGGATTGAATACCACCGATTCATCATGAGTAGGGATCTCGTTCGAGTTAGAACTGATATTGTGTCTGTCCTCCGATGTTTCCGTGAGCCTGATACCAAAAGATCCACCGAAGCTATAACCATAGTCGTCACCATCGTCATCGATTTCATCGGCCGGTCTAAATCCCAGATCAAGTGAGTTTCTCACTTTTGTTGACGAGGGAGTTGCCCATATATCTAGATCAGGGCCGGCGTCAGAGCCCTCAGGCACACTTTCGTGTGGGACGACGTGTGCGTGAGGAATTATTGAATTGCTTGCAGTATTCTTTATTGTTGTGTGGCGGACACTGCCAGAGCTCTTCCTTCGCCTAGTACCTTCACCAGTGCTTGCAAGTCGAACCAGACCGGCGTCTATTCGGCTAGCCTCGTCATCGCGTTTGAAGTAGTTTGTGTGATCCGAATTTTCCGCTCTCTCGCCCTCGAACTCACCAAATGCATCATCCCCATCTTCTACTTTTGTTCCTGTGATTGGCTGTCGCACTCGAGTCCAGTCTACAAAGTCATTGCTATTCTCGTTCGGGGCCGCTACCTGCGTCGAGGATCGGTTACTCGGGTGCAGCCCGATTATGGGAAGAACTGCACCATCATTCGATGTTGATTTTTCAACGAAATCACCAAATGCCCGTCGACCATCCCGGTCACGTTTAGTTTGATCGCTATCTTGAAGATCCCTTTTGGCACCCTCGAATCTATTTCCTTTATGACGAGCTGCAGAAGGACCGTCCAATGCTTCTCTATCTGCCTGTCGCCTCGCTTCGCGGTCGACTATCTTATCTCTCTTCGTCACTACATGACTCCTCTCGACTATCGTCTCCTCGTCTTTGTGTGACAAGACTTCGCCCCGCTCTCGCTCAGCTCTACGTGCCCGTGCTCTCTCAGTTGGTGTTTGTCTCGCATTCCGCCGATTTTCTCTCGATGCCGAATTTTGTCGCGAATTCGCATTCTCGACCGGTAAATCGGGACTTGTAACTCTGTCAATTCCTTCAGTAGCCACGGTTTGCAGGTGCAGTTGGGGTGGAGCTGGCATGTGCATTTTCCCCTCCGTGTGCAGGTTTCTTTTTATAATCGGAGCTGCAATCTTGTGTAACTCTTTCTGATGGTCGCCGCTGTTCTCATGCACACCTCGGATAGCGGGTGGTCGAACAGCTTTCCCATTACCTGACGAGCGTTGCTTGTCCCTAGAACCTGCGTTTTTATCCATTATTTCCGTGCTTTCCCTGTGCCGAGCAAAAAATCCGCCCCTGTCGTCCCTTCTGTCCCAGTTGTCAGCTACACCATCCGTTCCTCTCCGAAGTCTGATATCCTTCTCGTGTCCGTCGCCACCGCCATTGCGTTCTCTTCGTGTTCTCTCATGTATTCGTTCATGACTATCAACTCTTCTGTGTCTCGCATCCTCTTGTTTCTCATAACGGTCTCTGTAATTTGCATCACTAAGTCTCGAACGTTCTGTAGCTCGATGATGATGCCGACTCTCCCGATCTCTGTCCTTATTTTTGTGGCGATCTCCTTGTGAACCTCGACGACTGCTCGGTTTATCCCCTTCAAAATCACCGAAATCATCAGCTTGATCGATGTCCCGCATTCCACAATTTTTCTCACGTACCATTGAATTCTCTTGCTCTTCTAAAACTTGGGTGTGCTGCTGGTACAAAATCGCAGCAGCATGTTGTTGCTCGTCCGCCATTTTTTGCACCGCGAGCTGTGCCTGTAGAGCTTTTTGTAAGGCCTCTTCCTTGGTAGCTAAAGCTGCTGCCTCCGCTTCAGCCCTCTCGCGTTTAAGTGTTTCTTCATCTTTGAACATGTCACTCATATCGGCGGTTAGATTTCCCCAGTTTGCCGACTTCACCGACGCTTGATGAACTTCTTTGTATCCCCCTATGCGTCGATTGATCTCCACCTTTTGAAATCCTTGTTTGGGATCCTTTTTGTCGGCTCCCGACGCAAAATTTAGCGACTTCTCCAGAAGTAAATCAACTTGGCACTTGGGGTCAGGCGGGATAGACCTTGAATTGAAAGTATTATTCTCTTGCTGTAACTGATACTGTTGTTGTGAATTGTTTGTTGGCTGTGGTGAAGCAGATGTCGATTTCGAAAAGCTGAATTCTGCCCACTCTTGATTCCCATCGGACTGCGTACCAGTTGGAGGTTTACTCGTTGGTGTCGGAGACGCACCACTAAAGCCCCAGTCCCCGAAGCCGTTGTCAGTGACTGTTTGCTGTGATACATTAGATTGTGGCTGCATGTTTTGTTGCGGTATTAGCTGGTGTTGTTGCTGCATTGGCTGTGCCTGGGGTGACTGATGCTGTTGCTGTATTGATACCCCTCGATGATGAGATGGTTGACCTGGTATTGAACTGATTCCTCCCAGAAGATTCCCACTACCGTCAGATTTAGCTCCAAATATACTGTCAAGAGGATTAGCCTATTTACAAAAGAAAAACAGTTTAGGATTGATATCAGAGCACCAACATAAGGTACCGTGAGAGGTCCGGAATGAATATCATCGCAGACACCAGATATTTGGCGACTTATCTGTCAGCGACATACCAAACAGGACTTACAGCTACCAGCCAAGCCTATGGCTTTATAGATTCAGTATCCGACTAGCAAGCTACCAACATGCCTATTGCAATACAAAGTTTGGAACAATCGCAGTTGCTTTTATCAATATTTTTAATCTTCATATCTAAGCTGCAAACGAATATGCCAAACACTGACTTCGACTAATATAGCCAAACAATTATCGATTCGAAACTTACTTGTTTACATAAACTTCATGAATCTTTACCTATACACATACAGGATTATACATGTACGAAAAAAAAGACAATACAGAAATATCCTTGGATAGATACATATGCAAATAGACGTACATATATTTACTTGCGTATTGGACCGTTTGTGTATTTGTTTGTACCGTTTCTTTTGGTCGTCATGATATATATATATATATATATATATATATATATATATATATATATATATATATATATATATATATATATATATATATATATATATATATATATATATATATATATATATATATATATATATACATATACATTTGTTGATCATGTGTGTGTGTATTACGATATATATATATATATATATATATTCAAAAATTATATTGGCATATATGTGTATATAAACATATGTTGATATATATACATATATATATATATAACCATATATATATATATATATATATATATACATGTGTGTGTGTTTGTGTGCATAAAACACGCAAAACGTACAAAACACACATACATACATACATATACACGCACACACATATATATATATATATGTGTGTGTGTGTGTATTCATCAATAAACACACATAATATGGATATAAAAAAATATGTAAAAAAATAAATATAAATATATATATATATATA